>DWHU01000169.1:0-25150 GCA_018247975.1 Parides photinus
ATTGTGGAAGTTTTTTGTGAGGGTCATGACTCCTCTTGTTCCGTGTCGGAGGTCGTCAGCGCGGGCGGTTGACCACTGCATCCGACATTCTTAAATACACGAACATAATCAGAGAATCCTTTTTAACATATTCCTTTTCACGGAACTCATTTAACACCCGAATCAAAACACTTGTAAAACACTTTCCCAGTAAATAAAAAAAAAATATATTAACGTATCCATTTACGTATATTTAAAATGTACACATTTTAATATATATGTTCTATTCAATAATGTCCTTTGGTTTTTTTGTTGTCTTGATGAAATAATTTTCTGCGTTGTTACTGCCTTTTGCTACCATAACTATGTCCTTTTCTTTCCTTATATATGTGAGTACCATATATATTAATATTTGCATATATTATCATTATAATTTATAATTTTGTATTTACATTACTTTTATACTTGTATACATCGCATGTATAACAAAGCTGTCATCACTTCACGTCATGTTTAAAAGATGCACAATTAAATTATCTTATTAGAATTAATTTCTGGTGTAATCTTTAGTGTATTATTTTTTAAATTCTGTATTGACATATGTATATTTAAAGAGGTTTGTACTAAGATTTACCTATAGTTAAAGATATAGGCGAGTTGCCACTTCCGCAGAGAACGCTACATAGTAAATTTAAAAAATCATACCTTTGTACTATCTTATTGATGGAGAATGTGATCAGGTTTAATTAATAAAAAAAAAATGCAGAGGTATGCAACAAATTCTCAACTTTACAACGAAAACGCGTCTCTTTAATTTCATTGTATAATTTTAACAACTTTCTAAGGCTTTTTTACATTTATCTGCCTTCGTTAAATTTTAAATTTGCATATATTTTCGTAAAGCAATTATATGCAGTATCAGGCGCACATTAAATCTCAGGTATAAGATAAGCACACATTAGTTTCTTGATAAGTTGATAACCCCTTAGAAGCATTACGTGTAAACACATAAATCATCTGCAGTTGGAATTTACACTGCAAAGTGCAAGTGACGTCAGCTTTATATTTCCTTATTTTTGTCTAAGTTATTACAAATGCAATTGATTATAATTATTTTCAACGGTTCATACTAATGAGCTGAGTTCCGACAGTTTAATTAATTTATGACATTTGAAGTAAAGTTTTATTATCATATTAAACCAGTGGTTTTCAACCTTGATGCACCAGCCCCCACACAAAAAAAATTTTTCGCTAATTTTTTTGACATTTATTTCATAAATACTCAAGTGATATTGTAATTTGTTTAATGGGCTACAAAATAATGTACAATACTATGTAGAAATACATATAAAAATAATTATTTATTATAATAAATAGTAAATTCGAATGTAATAAAGAAATCGTTTTTGTTCCAGCGAGAGTAAAGCCGTGATAGCCGAGTGGTTACAGAGCTCGGCCTCCGAATCGGAAGTCGCGGGTTCGATTCCGGCGCACCGACGAGTTTTCGAGTTACGTGCCTTTTAAGAAATTAAATAGCACTGTCATTCCTAAGGAGGGTTAGGGTCAGGCTCTAGAGGGTCGGCTGTAAAAACTATTGCCAAAACCATAGCAGTGTGTTTAGCACAGATGAGGACTAACACACTGTGCCAACTCCAAAAAAATAAATAGGAAAATGGGCGAGATTAAAAATGTATAGAAGGATGTTTTAGCATTTTTGCTGATAATTTTTTTTTACATTCGACTTTTCTGATTTTATTCGAAAATGATATTTTGGAAACAGCTGCATGCCAACCTTGCAACAATCTTCGCCCCTCTGGTTGGAAACCATTGTATTAAAGAATAACCCCAATGAAGAGCTACATATAATACATGTATTATAACTTTTTTTTTTTTCAACGCACTGAATGTTCCCTCTGTTGGGACACGGGGCTTTCTCTCCTAATGAAGAGAGTTTTGGCCATAATCCACCACGCTGGCCATGTGCGGGTTGGCAGATAAAACCAGTGATATTTCATTTCTCAAAGCGTACATAACTCTGAAAAGTCATCGGTGCGCGCCGGATTCGATCCCG
Organism: Parides photinus; assembly: GCA_018247975.1. NCBI lineage: Eukaryota > Metazoa > Arthropoda > Insecta > Lepidoptera > Papilionidae > Parides > Parides photinus. Next base: position 2,051 of record DWHU01000169.1, read on the forward strand.
CGACCTCCGAATCGGAGGCCGAGGTCCCAAACCACAAGGCTATCACGGCTTATTATAACTTTGCCGACAAGAAATAAGTAAAATCGAAATTGAGTTAGAAAATAGTGCCGTCAAGTACTCCCAAATTTGTATTATCATAATAAATATGAATTTATTATTCGCAACATTAATATTAAGAATTTTTATGAAGAAGGAAAATATGAATGTTTTATATTTGTGTCGACAGCAGTGGAAACAGGATGGTTGGTCGGAAGGAAGCAGTGTCGTGACCCTTTGTGGTTCATCAGATCACGATGGACGACTCTTGAATGAGTGATTTGATGAATTCACAAAAGTCAACTTCGTAACAAAAACAGTTCAAGTTTTAAAATCCGGCATGGTAACTTAGGAAGCTATTTAACCGTGCAATCACGATCGTAGCTGCTGGAAATGTATAATTGTATAAAAAATCAAAGTAAAAGGGAAAATTACACTTTTTTAGTAACTTTAGAGAGCTGGAATAAAGTAGTATACAACATTAGTAAATACGAGTTAAGAAGCATTGCTCAGCAAACGGTAAAAAGGTTTGATGATGAAACATATTTAATGAAATGTTATTAGAAAAAGATAACGTTTTTATTGTCTATGGTGGAAATACAGGACGCTTACACGTTTCATGAGAAAGATAATAACATTGACATATGCCAAACATGTTTCTATGGATTTACTCTTCATAGAAAATATGTTAATGTCATTTTACATACAATATTAATAAATTTCTATTTAAGTGTGTATGTGTACGATCTTTAATCAACTTCCAATAGTCTAGAAAGAATTGATAAAGAATATGAGATCTAGCTCGTAAAAAAATATTGAATTTAACTAAACATTGTAATATAAATAAATTAAAAGATTAATTTCAAGTGTTCTGTTTTTACTTTTTAGTAAGCTGACTTAATCAAGGCTACTTTTATCCTGTTTGTAGACCCAGCCCTAAGCCACTGATTATCTTCTATTTCACAGGAGAACGAGTGGATATCAATATCCAAAAAAAAAAAAAAATCCAAAAACTGTTTGTAGATCTTTATTTTTGTTTTATGTGTTTTGTTAATTGAATAGTTTCAATACCATTACAAATTTCTTTACTACTTTACTGTTTTCTTTAATAATGTATACTTGTATATATTGTGTCTGTTGAAACATTTTAATTATAAACAGAAAGTGAGACGCGGTGCGGTGTCGGCGGGCGATGGAGAGGTACACGGGTCCTTATCGTGTCCGACAAAAGCCCAGCGTTTGGCGAGCCCGTAACACTGAAATAATACAAGGCGAGTTATCGACCGAGTGAAAACACGATCGATAAGATAATATCGTTATTATGACGTTATCTCGGACCGCAACAAAACGCGCCTTTGTAACGCTGACAATCGGCGCGGCGCTTAATGAAATAATGAAAGTATTTCCTATACACTTTCAATAAACCGAAGACGTCAATCATTACACAACAACCTTATCATCGCGACGCCATCGGGATACGTATCGGTGATGGAGTAGATGGGTATGTACCGATGAAACCTTTTAGATCCGTGATTGTTTTAATAGTGTTTATTGCATTAAAGAATTGATAGGTTAGTGAGTGATGTCCGAATGTCCGAATCGTATAGATACAGATCTAGCGCTTGCTGCCTCAGAACTCTTCCGGTTTTATTCAATAAAACTTACATCTGTTATATACGTAACTACTACTGTAAATTTGAAAACATTTCGTCTTCGAAATAACATGATAATCGAGAAATATTGTAAGTTAAATAACTCTAACATAGGATACCAGCTAATAAATTATAGATGGTAAACAAGTATTATAAAGTATGAAGAGCAAGGAGAATATATGGAATATCATTGTTCTGCCCATTTCTCAACTTACTTGTGGTGGGCGCAGTATATCATTCTTTTCCATGTATTCCTGTCAGACGCTAACTCATCATTCACCTGCTTACACTTCATATCATCTCTCACAGAATCCATCCGTCGTTTCTTCGGTCCTCCTCTTCCTCTCCAACCAAACACATTCATACCTAAAACTTTATTACATCCGTTTCCTCTCTTCGCAAAACATGTCCGTACCAGGACATACGATTTCGTTTCACATTTTCTACCACAGCTGCTATCTTTCCTGATGCCTTTACCTACTACTTTATAATCTCTGTCGAATTTTTTTTTACCACAGCAGATTCAATAAGGATATAATATTTTCCTTATCAACACACATATTACAACTGTTATAATGAAATATAAGATAATCCTTATCGTTTTAAGTTAAATTGAATTCCGGATTCCGCTTCGTTTATGACTCACCAAACAATCGTTACGTAAGGATAAGTAGGGTAACTGATAGGGCACCGATGGCAATCTTCATTCGGCTCCGTCGAGGTCGAATGTCGAGCAATAATATTATTAATCTGACCGTTGGTGAGACAATGGGGTCCAAACGCTCTCATTAGAGCTTTCGCAACGTCGAGAGCTTTGTTTCAATTTATTTAATACTCTCGACGGAGGCGTTATGCGTCGTGTAATCGCGTAATTACAAGCTTTCCCTGTAGTCAAACGTGCCGTAATGCTAAGCAATCGTTTCATGTTAAACCAGTTAATATTATTGTTAACATTTTAATATTATTTTTAATCATATTCTAGGAGGTATTGGATTTCACGTGTTGGAGACTAACGTGTCTTGTCTTTGATATTTAATCTGTTTCTTTAACAATAATATTATGAAATGGCTTTGATGTATTCAACATGTAATATGAAAATACCGAGTTATTTAAAAAAATGTACATAACATATACAGACCACCTAATATTCCCACTGCAGGGACTCGGGGTCTTCGTTCAAAATGAGAAAGGCCAATCCACTACGCTGGCCAAGTGCGGGTTGACGGATGAGACATATTCACTAATGCTGTTCCTTGGAACATGACGGTTTCCTCACGATGTTTTCCTTCACCGGAAGCTTACTGAGGATCAAACCTGCGCTTCCTCGAGACATCCATTCGATCGGATTACAAACTGAGCTATTACGCCTTCTATCATCTACCTATTTTAATATAAAAAAAAATTATGTTCCATTACTGTGTACGTCGTATGGATGAAAGTCAAATAGGTCGTATTCATATAAATAAATTTCAATTTAAGTAATTATGCTAGAAGAAAAGTTGGTTAAATTGTGAGAATATTATTACGCGTACAATATTAATACAATTATAAACACTTTATTCAAGATCTGTTACCTAATCTAGTTATCACATATACAAAAGTTTATCGAAGTTATTACTGCTTATATTATCGCATTATATATAAGTAATTAAAGAAACCTCCCGGTCGGTAGTTTATAATTGCTACCATGTTAAATGTAGCAGCTTATAAATTGTATCGGGCAGAGACAATAGGTACGGAACGGGTACCGGATCGGGGTCAGGGCGGGTCACGAACCGACGCCGTCGGATTTTGGGTCACGAGCTACCTATGAGCTTGCGTGATGCTTACATGCAAGCCTTTAGGGTAGTCTGATGAAACTTTATCTAATTACCTATTTACGACCTTCATTATCGTCCTTATATAATACATACGTTTCAATATGTTAATAACTTTTTGTCATCTCTATAGGTATTTTTGTTAAGTAAAAAGCGATACAAACAAAATTACAAGAACTAATCTTCACTCTAACGGCGGTAGTTTTAATATATAAAAAAATTACAAAACTTTAATTTATCACCAGACACTTAAAAAGGGAGAACTGATTTAATTTCTACACAAAAAATTCTAATCTAAAATGTCAAATTGTTTATCATGTAACTTATTTTATACTTAATAGATGGCATTTATATAACAAACTAAATAGGTTAAAAACAAAAAAAAAAATTCTGTCAATCTTAAGCTACGTATAAAAGTATTACAATATGGTTGTGGATCACCCGATATACTCTTGTACAGTTAACATCATGGTTAAAACAACATTAAGTACTTACTATATCTATAGTAAATTATATGACTTAAGTACGTACGTAAGTATTTAAATATATATTTAAGATATATCAACAAGAGCGTTAATGATAACAGTCAACAGACTAGTACAGTTTGAGGGAACTGAGACTGAATTAAATTATTAAAAATCATTAATCAGTAGGCAGTATATTTATTAGTAGTGATAATTGAGTACGTCGGTATATATCGGATATTATAATGAACAGCGCAATAATAAACTTGTCAACGCACTGGCCGCTTTCATTACCGGCTCCTGATTCGAACCTATTATTAGTGTACAGCGTCCGCCGTCCACCGTCCAACCCACGTGGCATTCCATTGTACGTTGGACCGATCAATCACAATTACGGATGTAGTGCTTAATCATGTTTATTCAATTAATTAAAACTTAATACGGTCAAGGCAGGCTCTATTGTTTCGTTAGTCGAAGGTCCTGTGAAAGATTTGCATTTCGTACAGATGCGTTTTTTTTATTAATCTATTATATGGTTGGTGTTACAGGTTGCTTAATAACTTTATGCACAAGCTTCACAGATTACAACAAAAATTTTATAGATATGAACATAGATTATATTGTATTATTATCAACTGACAGACAAATCAATCTTGAGTAGGTTAAATTTTCACCGGACCGTCGGTCCTTCTTTTGGACAGTGTTTAAACAGTCCGTCTGTCGGTATGCGGCCGCCACGCCACTCCAGAATCTTGCTGCCTACAGCCTGAGTCCTTCGAAGAACATGCTCTGCCATCTCTATTGCCACTTGAGTCTAGCAATATTATTGATTACGTCGGTGAGCGTAGTCATCTTGTCGATCTCATAATTTTTAGTTCGGATCATGCTGAGGTACTCTGAGCATAGCATTTTTCATAAGGCCCGCCGTAAGCCACGTCTCTGTATCTAGTTCTTGGATGTTATTGTAAATGTATTGAAAAGATGGAAGAAGTCTTTGTCAATTGTATTAGCTTTGTTATACTAATAACTGTTATGCTCTGTGTATCTGTATTGAGGCTTTTAGTATCTAATAAAGGTTTATCGTTTCATATCCTTATAACGGAATCTGTACAACAAGTATCCGACGTCGATTGGTTTACTAGAGTATGAGTTATCGCGTAATAGGAATATAATGTCCGTACAATGGTATTGTCCCTATACTCTCGTTGGACAGTGAGTCACAGTGTTAATCGTGTTACAAATGTTTGAATATATTAGATGAATTGTTTATGCATTAAATATTTTGATGTAAATTATGCTTTATTACGTTGATATTTCAGCAGATATTGTACCATTAAATGTCTTCCATAGTAGATATAACAAAGTATCTATAAGTCAATTATAAGACTGGGATTGATGGATGGAAACATTATGAAAATGACTAATGCTGGTTTAATCTAAAACAAAAGTTTTTCTCCGCTTAATAAATGCCCTGAATTAAGACATTACCATTCGGCCCGAGGCGACAGGCCGACACTCAGGCGATAAAACTTAGATTATGAGCAAGATCTAACCGACAGCATCCGTGTACGGCCCGGGGGCTCGTTAGCTACAGTATAAAATATTCACATTAATAGGTTTCTATTAACACCGTTAACAGTTGTCGTCCTAATAACGATAATTAATAACATAAATCTACTGTAAATTTATACAGCTTTGATATTAATGCCCATTATATGTGATCGATTGGATATCTCGGTAGGCCGTTGGCAACTAATTATTATATATTTTAATGGCCTAGTACTCATCTAGAACAGGTCAACACTTACAACTTGACATGATGACGGCAATACTGCTGATGTATACAGTGAAGGTTGTCCCCTTAGTATATTTAGATTTTCGCATGTCTACCTGTGCAAATCAAATTATTCCCTAAAAAACAGCTATTACCAATCAGCCTGTATACCAAGCTTACATTTAGTATTTACAGTATTAGTAACGATTAAGGCTGTTACGATTAACTAGCATTATATTCATTCAATTAAATTTGTATTTCCATAACTTGCTTTCTGCTGACGAATTGTTTGGCTATATTGTCCAGATAGAGTTTTTTTTATCAATATCTTTCGACAATGCACACAACACTGTCTAGTCCCAAAGTAAGCAAAGTATACTTGCTTTTGTTATGCATACTAGATAGCTGATACACTATTTAACTACAGTTGTAAATATATACATATCATGCATAGAAAACACCCAGACCCAGAACAAATAATGTTCGTGTCGGGAATCGAACCCGCCACCTCACTCAGTTGGCAGGTACACTACTAACTGAGCGAATTGGTAAGTCTTTTTATTGAATTTATTCAAGTAATAAAATTATAATTTTACAAATCATCATTGTCCTGCTCATTTCCCAATTTGTTTGGGGTCGGCGCATTACATCAGTACTCTTAGACGCTAATTCATCATTCACTCCCTTAGATTCCATATCATCTTTTACACAGTCCATTTATCGCTTCTTCGGTCTTCCTCTTCCTTTTCAACCAACCACGTTCATACCTGAAACTTTCTTAATTACATCCGTTTTATCTCTACGCCAAAACATGTCCGTACCAGGACATACGATTTCCTTTCAACTTTTCTACCACAGGTGCCACTTTCAAACTTCCTCTTATGCACTCCTTCCTATAATTATCAACGTTATTGAAAATTATCAAAAAATCACATATAAAAAGCAATGGTTATCCAGTTAGAGTTGTGTACAAGTGACAGTACGTCACGGCGTGAAATAAAGCGTCCCCGTGTCCCCGTTCGAGGCACTCGCGCTCATCTTGATAGCGGCCGCTCGTGGGAACGGTTCACCAGCGACCGACTAATTTATGGCACGGCACTATGCTACATGCGACTGACGACTATATCCAGAATAGGGTTACCATTGCTGAAACGATAGAACCCCTTCGAAGGTCCCCAAATGTATCATAATTGAAAAAATCTTGTCCAGTACAAATAATTTTATGATCATAGTTACAAGGCTGTGATAGCCGAGTTAGAGATCTCGGCCTCCGATTCGGGGATCACAGGTTTGGACCCAGCGCGCACCAATGACTTTTTATGGGTTATGTGTGTTTTAACAAATTAAATATCACTCGCATTCCGAGTAGCTTTAACGTCAGTCAGGAGGCCAGCTTTAACCATTGCCAAAACTTTAGCAGTATGTCTTGTTGAGATGAAGATCAGCATATTGCGCTAAAACCAAAAAAAGGGAAATGGGCAAGATAATGAAGAGATCGAATTACAATTAAAAATAGGCTGCTATTAATAAAATACGCTGCAAGTGTCTAAGATGTTGAACATCGCGCAAGATATCTAAGAACCCGTGGATATCCACTACGCAAACTTAAACCCAAACATAATGTAAAGAGCCAACAGCAAACAACAGCTGATGACGCCGGTGTATTTTGGCTATCTACCAGAAACAGTATTTTTTTCTATTTCCCAAAGCTTTTTTCGAGGGCAAGATCGTAAAAAAACATCCGATAGGAACGAAGAAAGTGGTTCGACAAGAGAATGATAAAGATGACACAGGATCTTAAATCACTCCCACCGCTCAACTTTAATTCTAAAACGAAGACATAAGAAATTCGCATTATGATGGTTACTATTTTATAGTTCCTTTAAGGCATTTGTGGTTCCTTTGACCATATACACAACAGAGACAATTTACTTAATAGTAAACGAAACGGTTACTAATATCAACGTGGAGCTAGTTACGATTATATACACATCATCACATTGCACTTGTCGCATTGAGACAGGTTAAATCTTCTTAACCATGTAATTCTTTGTAATTCAAGCATCAATGTCCTTTAAACCAGGATACTCAGTTTTCAAATTGTAATTTAAAACAAGAGTTTTGGTGGTCACATGGACTCCACCAACAGTAGCTTATAGTAGCAAAGTTATAGTCCCGGGATCATAAGCCTCTGCTTGTTTTATTAGCAGGTTCTGTTGAAGGTTTTAATTACTGATTCGTAGTTATTATTGTATTTGTTTAATGGAATGTATAATGGTAACCCTAATATAGGTCGTCCTCGCGTCGTAAATCCGTACCGCAAATGAGTATTCAAACCGAATTCTGGTCCGTCGCCTCGCGTTGTCGCGTGCTGAAGTGAATTACGAGGGCATTCTGTTAGCTCTTACACTCGCAATTGTGTGAGTATATTCCAAGTTGTGGAACCATGTAAACATTTTGCCCGGTACACAAATATCATTTACAATAATCTAACGAAGTTACAAGTTATAGTTAATTATGCTACATTCATAATGATTGCTAATAAAACATTTCATTAGCATATTAAAATTAGATTTGTTACAAACAAAGAGTTTTAATGAGAAAGACGAAACGGAATTTTTTAAATACTCCAAACTAATAGCGCACATATATTTATTTATGTATATATTATATAAAACAGATATTTCCTAACTAAATTAAGATTCTACCTCATCTACGTCTGCAACTCACCTATATTCTAGTTTGTCCGGAAGAAAATGCGCATAAGCATTATTCTAGAATATTAAGACAGCAGATACTGTTTCTAAATTAATTAACTAAAATGAAAGATATTACAAACTAAATGGAGGACTTGTTCAGAAGATAAGGAAAGCAGATCTCTGTATTCTATCTACAGCATCTGTGTCAACGAAGTAGATACTATGAACAGTACTGTGTATTGTAACTAGTGCAGTTATCAGGAAAACCAGACTACTTATAAGTATTGGTAGGATTTTCTTGCTAACGAATGTCTGAGTAGGTATGACTGTAGCGCCTATTTCCGCCACTAAAACTCAGTGCAAATTGGTTTTCTGATTTGAAGGGGGTTGTAGCTGGTGTAATTACTGGGATAACGAGACTTAAAATCTTAAGTTTCTAGGTGACGACGCGGGAGAGATAGAGATGAGCTGTGTATACCATACTAAGTAGCACCAAGTCGTAATGGAAAGGCGTAACATTTACTATCAGGTATATGTATGTCTCATTGCCTTAGTTAAATGATGAACATGATCAGAAATTGCAACATTTCTCGTGTAGACTAGGTAGATAAAAATTACAGCATCTGTGTTAGCGAAGTAGTAATGTATAACGACTATAGCTACTGCAATTACTACAGTTATAAGGCTATCTAATGTTTCAAAATAATTAATTACTTTTTTTCATATCATAGTTCATTCACATATTTTGAATACAAAGATGTTAGGATTTGATATAAAAATAGTCGTGAAACTTAAAGCATTGCATAGCTTCATGAGGAACGTAGTAATAAAAAAATTGTGAACCTTTCTATATTATGTGCTGTAGTATGAATTACTGCTGTATTCGTACCTATCTATGACTTTCTGCAAATGAGAACTATAACATGATATTAGATTTTTTTAACGAGTAAATAAGAAAGTCTTGTCAATAGTTTAATTTATATGTATTACTAATCGTATTAGTTTAATCCGTTAGTTAATATGTGTACATTGAGTCGATTATCTAGAGATTTGAATGTGCCATTGCGAAATTGCGAGTACACAGCGTGCTCGTAATTTTAAGTGCATCGCCTATCCTTTCTCGTGCACAATTAAAGATTTATTATAAAATAACCCTTCACAACGGTAATGGATATCTTCACGGAGTGTTTCGCAAGGGGCACGGCGCATCAAGTCGTATTTCATTGTGCTTGTGTACAGTAAATCAGATTACTAAATTGAGTCAAACCTCTCACTAAGCAGCGCATAAATAAACACCAGCATGTTAGAAACGAATGCACGAATTATGTGCTAACAATAACTTATTATTATAATATTTTAAGTGTACACACATGCATAGTATGATTCATGTACTGTTACGAAGGAATCTAAAATTACTACTCGCTTCAACAGGTAATAGTTCAAAATGTTTTGGGACGAGTACAGCGAAAGTCATAAATAGTTCTCTTCGAAAACTGATGATGGTTCATGATTATTTCATATATGGAAATATGTTAAAAATATATAAACGATCTCGCATTGAATATTAAATTATTTCTTTTTCAAATCTTTCTTAATGAACACTGTAGTGTTAGAGGTCATAAGCCTTAATTAAAATAAAATTAATAAGTTTAAAAAAAGGCATGTACGAAAATACCTATAAATTTCAATACAATCCTGTATGTATAGTGAATGACAGTGAAGTCGTTTAAATCAATATACTCTTACTAGTCTAACCCCAGGTGTTGCCAACTATAACATTATTTCTTTGGAATGTTGAAATAAAGGCGACAATATACGTTTGATTGTTGTTGTGATAATGAACCGGTCTTAATACAAATGTATCGTTTATTAAAACGATATACGAAATAAAGTACGTATGTGGGAGATGAAACATTCAACTAAAAGTACTCACAATAAACCAATAGAACCAATGAAAACCCATAGAGTCAATAAAAATAAACAGAGACATTAAAAATAGATAAATCAGTCGTTTATGTAAACTAGGAATATAAGGTAGTGATAGATCTGAATCAATAGTTTATATCAACGAGGAAGCTTAAATGCGTGAACATCCCCGCAGACTTCTAAGCTTCTATTGGGAGCTAGACTGGCTAAATTAAACAGAAGGCTAATTGCAAAAATAGAGCTATGTTTCTTTACATCTATCTATTTAAGCAGGTAGGTAGAAAGTACGCGGGTAGCTGTGATATTAATTAAATTTCTTGTATTTTGAGATGGTTTAAGTGGTCGATCAAATATTGACCATTAAATAAAGGAAAGAGGGCAAATAAGAAATAATTTGGTAGTATGGTTTTCATAAACATTTTTAAAGTTTTAAAAACAGAGTTCTTCCAAAGGCTACCTTCGATTGCAAAAGTAGTACTGATTAGTTTGTAACTGAAGGTAATTTTGTCATGTAAATTCAGTATAAAGACCAAACCTATATTCTCCAATCTTAGACAGTGTTGTGACTATAAAAACAGTCGAGATTTTAAACGCGTTGCATTAAAAGTATAATACGTCTGATCTCATTAAATGTGAACGGAGCTCTACGTGAAAGCTTCGAACGTCTACACATTAGATTCAGGTCTTTATAGGAGAACCATCCAAAAGATTGTCGAGGACATTCTTATTCGAGAACCAATAAGTCCATTTATATTTGTTTTGTCAGGATATCACTTCATAAGACAGGATTTAAATTAACTTAACTATTACTGCCCTTGGGTTTTATCAATACTAATAGATCTTTTCATGTTCAAAATACTAACCAACAGTAATTAATATGACATATAATAAAGATTTCTTAACTAATGTATATTAGTATTAAAAATTATTTATTTCAAAGTATTTCCCTATAACATTAATTAATCAATATTTCTGTTTCACTAAGTTTCGAGTTCACTGTTCAGTAGCAAACAAGTACTCCAGGAGTCTTGAGCTTAATTTCATAGGATTTACAGTTAAGACTAGAGATTGCCAATATTATCATCCTTAGTGTTCGTGGGTTAATTCTTCTTGGGATACACTTTAACTTGAATAGCGACAGAAGAGTTATGATGGTTTTATTGGTTAGAAATTTGTTGTCCATTTTAACGGTTTTGATTCGAACTATGGATACGTAATCTTTCAGCTAGCTTTGAGATGGACTCGATGATTGAAGTAGAGTTGATACTCTTCATCCTGCCACATTTATAAGTTAGCTATTAAACTATTGTTTGTTAATGGAGCAATAGTCTTCCGTGATACATTTGAATGTTAAATAAAATGTAGTACTGTAATATTTTTGAGCGAAAGTGTGGTGTTTGTAGCGTTTAGCGTGTCGCCATGGTAAACGTCCACACACAACACACTCGTATTTCCTACGAGCTTGCGTAATGGCGGAACTATGCAAATTTACAGAGTAGTCCATAAAGTTGGACCCTGTTAAGAACCATTACATTAGCTTAGTTTACTTCAGGGTGGTAAACGCGGGAATTATAGTTAAGCTTTATAGTGAAATCAACTGTAAATGAATTATTTAAGTATAGATAAATGTTAAAATGTCGTGTAATAATGTTTATAATAACATTTATGATTGCCTCCCGATAGATTTCTTTACAGTTAATATTAGGTTACATGTTACATCTAATAGATAAAACAACATGGTAATAGTTATTTTAATAATAAGGCTATCGATTTTTTCGTGAACAGAAATAATTTATATTGATAACATGTTTGCAATAATAATATAAAACACTTGAAAAATTAACATTTTTGTCTCTCTTTTCTCCCGAGTAAATTTCGATAAAGCTGAGTCGACTCATTTCGGGATACTGTCAGATAGACGTTTGTAGACGTAAACCTTAATAAGCTATGAAGGGGAATGTACTCATATAAGCTCATTTGCTGTCATTTAGTGAATACTTTTTAAAGAAGTTTTTTTTATAAATATGTATAAGAAATTGAAGAAAACTCTTGTTTTTAGCATTTTACGTCATTTAAACCATGTAATGACGGTATCTATACTTTTTTTGTGGTTTTAGAAAAATAATAACATTTAGCAACAGTTTTACATAACACAGATAATATTAAACTTACAAGAAAATATTTTTTTTAGATATATCTCTAAAATCACTAAGTATTGGATATGGTTTTCCATTAATTGACAGGAAATTAACTATACATTAAGCTCTCTAAAGCTTAACAGCTGTCTAAGAGCAGGTCTATTTCAGAGAGATGAGAAGACTTTCAGGTATTAAGTAGTAAAAAATCATTAGTGAAATTAAAGTATTTATTAGGATACCATATTGTAGTATGTTGCATTAATGAAGAAGGCAATAAAACATAGATCGATATTACTTCCTACAGGATTTATCTCTTAATCTAAGAGCTTTCGAGATTTCTATTACGGAGGCCTGTATTAAGGTATCTGATTGAGGTGAGTAGACTCAATATATCTTTCTAGGCGTTAATAGCGTCCGAAGTATCGACTCCCCTATTATTTTGTCAAGCGGCGAATTTATAGATCGGTTTTGTAACGGTAAAATAGTATCCGAGTCCTAGGAACATTCGCCGATGGTGTTGCAAAGGTCGACCGAGATGTTCGCGACACGGGCCTTTACAGCTTACAGCTTTTGATGCTATCGCGGAAAAGTGAACGGAATTGGGGGAAAGTATGCTATCGATATGAGAAGGTGATACTAGAGATCAAAGTACTTAAGATGAACAAATGGGTTTTTGTAAGTTAACAACATTTTATATTATTACTATATATATTGTTTCATTTATATTGTCCATCATGTATGAATAATTGTATATATAATACGGTAAACTGAACTAGACCGTCTAGGTAGGTACCACCGCAGCTCCTAATACTGTTACTAAATAGTATTGCACAAAAATAACTGTTCTGATTTGAAAAGAAACAAGTAGTATATGTTGGGTTTATATCATTCTAACTATTGTCACATTATTATGGCCAGACGTGTCATTTAACATCAGACGAATTTAAGATTCGTTTCTAGTTCGTAGAAGATAAAAACATTCATATGAATTAGGTGAAAAATATCGTTATTCCGATGTTATAATCTCAACATCTTCATTGTCTTGCCCATATACTCAAATTATAATTTACTTTTGGTTTGGCGTAGTCCTCATTTTTACTAGATAATATTGCTAAGGTTTTAGCAATGGGTTTTACAGCCGGCCGCCTGCCTGAGGCTAAGCCTCCTTGGGAATGCCAGTGATATTAAATTTTTTAAAACGCATATAACGTGCCAAGCTCGAACCCGAGACCGAATCGGAAGCCGAGGTCCCTAACCACTCGGCTATCACGGCTGATTATACAATGAAAATAGATGTTAAAATCTGATATATCTTATTTATTTATATAGATTGACCACAACAATGGCTATGTACCTTTTAATATTACCACATCGGCAACGAGCGATTTCACGGCGCAGGCGCATCCTTTAGCCACGGCTGTTCTCGCGCAACGCCATCTTGTCGCACGATAGATACGTTTGCGTCACACAATAATATAGACATTCGTGTTACACTGCCCTGAATCCCTTTGTTGCTGAATCAATTGTATCAGCCCAGTCTGAAGAACGGCAATTGAGACGACATAAATTGTTTTTTCTAGTCAGCATCATATATAACTCTAAAATTTATAGATACTATTACATACAGAAACTTGAAAGTTGATATGTAATTTCAAAACTGTTTCGGACATTCTTGGTATAAATGTTTATTATGCTCTAGCCTTGAAGGACAAGAAAAGAAAATTTCAACACATGGACCGATATGCCAAAATTCTGTCGACAAAATAGCGAATAACTTATATAAGTTATGGGATTGTTTTTCTCGTGTACAAATTATATTTTAAGCTCATGTAACCATGATATATTTGATCGTATAATATACGTGTGTATCCAATACAAATCGATTAGTCATTTTAGTAAGTAATGCGAGATTACTTCGCTAAAGCATTGAGCAGCATCTCTCTCTTCTGTAACAGAGTTAATGAAATAACTCTAGAGTTATTTTAAATAAAACAAACTTTGTAGAAACAAATAGGTAAGTGATTGTGCAATTTAAAACAAAAGTTAAGTAAGTAAAAGTGTTAAGTCCAGCCGAGTCTTAGTAGTACTTCAGTGTTGTTATAATCAAGTGTTTTAAGTCATTCCGTAAATGTTTTTTTTAGATGTATAGTGGTTAAAAGGATAAATATTAATATTTTTTTTCTAATTTTGTTTGATAAATTGTTGACGTGTAAAGCTGATATTTAAGAGGTAAGTTGAAACTTGAAGTTTGCGTCGTAAGCCTCAATGTAATGTAACATATTCATTCAAATAACACTGCGGGTCCAAGCTGAGTACAAGGCCACAGTCCATAACCGTGACAGCGGCGTCCACCAATCACGGAGACAGGCTGCCGCCACCCGGCCAGCTTCGTGAACCCCTGACCTTATTCGGAAGCCTGGCGAAGATACGACCATGTCGGGGCCTAATATTATCATAATCGGGTACTTCAAGTTTTTTATGGGTTACGCGGAATATCGGCTCGAAATACACTATCATAAATGAGTAAACTATCTGATAGAGAATTTTAAATGGTTAGTTCCGCATTAAAGAAACTTTTGCGAAAAATTTACAAAAGTGTTACACAATAATAGAATGAAAGCTGGAATTTTTACGCCACAGTATGAGTAACTTCATTCATCATTGTCCTGCCCATTTCCCAATTTACTTGGGGCCGGTGAAGTATATCAATCTTCTTCATTCATTCCTGTAACACGCTTCTCATCATTCACCCCCTTACACTGCATAGCATCTCTCACACAATCCATCCATCGTTTCTTTGGTCTTCCTCTTTCTCTCCAACCAAACACATTCATACCAAGTTACATCCGTTTCCTCTCTTCGCAAAACATGTCCTTACCAGGACAAACGACTCCTTTTCATCTTTTCTACCACAGGTGCCACTTTCAAGCTTCCTCTTATGTGTTACAGTTCATGATACAAAGGGAAAATTCATAGAAAGTTGGCTGAAAAACCTACCCCAGTCCTCAAAGAAGGTATCGCAAAGTTTTCGAAAGTTGATCATTCGTTAATTCAGAAGTCATTTTATGAAGAAGAAAATGTATTATCGAAGCACTATTTTTTTAAAAGATAAGATAATAAGACAGTACAGGTTTCAAGATAGCAATGGACAAATTATTAAATTTGTTTCTTTCATATTGATGTTCAGATTACGGTTTATGATATTGGATGGGTATTTGTGTATGACATGCATTAATGGTGATAGATTTTTTCATACATTTCATTACTTCAACTTATTGTCCGCAAATGAACTAGTCCTCCACAATTTTGGTAATAATTTCCGTATTCACCACATATTGGTAATGGTATGATGATTGGGAACTTAAATGCTAGAGAGAGTGAACTGGGAAATATAGGTATTTTTAATATTTAGAAAAAATATATCAATGTTCATTAAATAAATATTTCTAGTTACAAATCTGCTGTAGGAGACCTAATAGCGTATCTTGGTCAGTAAGTAACTAGGTCGGTCCATTCCTTGGTGAATAATTGCTGTGTCCAGTGTCGGCTGTTGTCTGAGACAGTTTGAGACCGTACAATAAATGCGAGACAGTTCTTAGAACATTGCAACGAGCAATTAAATTACGTTACGCGAAATTGAAAATCGTTCGACTCTCGCATGCGTAATCGCTGCTCAATGTGCGAATTTAATATAACAAAGAAATACAGAATATAAGGTACAGTAACAAAGTTATTGACAAAACTTGAAAAAATAATGATAGGTGACCTAAAATACATGTTTATTATAAATAGAAATATAATCGAAAGCCCTGTGATCTGTCTAATATATATATATGACTATTGACTTTATAGTCAACATTTGTTTAAGCTTAGATATAAGAAGCACTACAGTTTAAGCCGATAAATGCTGCAAAAGTAATTTATACTGTAATAATGGCTTTTAAGTCTGTCTTATATAACATAGTTGTGTTTCCGATATGAAAAGCGTTGTTAAAAAACTGACGTACTAAGAACATCAGCTTCCGGATACTTGTTACAATCACCAACCTGCACTTTGTCAGCGTGTGGGATAAATTGACTTTAACCTCATAACAAATAAAATTAAAATAGATATTGTTTAAACATGCTTTTTAGTATTTTTTTATTGAATTTAAATATTAAAAGAAAGCTCTAAATTGTCCTCCAAAGTCATCCCCGAAGAATACGAACCCAATTCTTGGAGTAGGCTTCCAGGTACCTGATTGTCCGGGTCCTTTCTCTTCCACCCCTAGGCTGTGTGCAAAATTTCAGCCTACTAGGACAATGAGAAGGAGTTCAAATTCAGCTTGACAGATTTGTACATACGACGACGAAGACGAAAAACTTTGTAAAATAATAAAAAAGCATATAAAAATGTCCACGACACTGTAACAGTGGACACATTACCAAAGCTGTTTATTAATATAAAGAGAGACAGTCAATTTATCTGTAAAATATAATGAAAACGTTGTAAAGTTTATTCTGGAGACCACATCGAGGAACCGGTGTGTTCATCCTTAATTAGCTCATCATTATCTTAATTATTAGCCGAAAATATATTATCAATGGCAATATATCTTCCCGTATCCGTAAACAGGGCACTCCATTCCGGCCCTTCTTATATGGGATAAAATAATGCACTAGACTGTAATCTAATGCGCTTAATTTATGACTTCTAGCGCAAAAGAGCTCGGCTTTTAGCCAGAATTTAAAAAGCTTTTCCGATTTTCCCACGGATTTTGTCTTAGTATATAGGGTTGTGGTTGGTATTCGTCGATCTAAATAATAAAAATAGATATGCTTAACATAAAGACAATTTGGGTAACTGCTTCTTTATATCTTATAAAACGTCAATATCAGGGTTGATGAGAATTCACCTTCCAGTCAGAATTTCTTAATTTTTCCATGAACCCACTTAAATATTCATTTACGGTAAATTAGATAAATCTGTTCCTTTTGTAAAGAATTTTTGAGTGGAAAAGTTTTGCTGAAATTGTAAACACTTAATAAACTTGTTATGCCCAAAAAGAATATTTGAGTGGTATTGTTATTTATCTCTCCCTTTTCTCTATCTCATATTTTCCCGCTTCTTCATAAATTCTGTTCAACATAACATTTCATAATTTTTTCTCGACTTCCTATGGTAAGAGGATCTAGTCAAGTACACATTAGTCTGATTGTAGCCCCGGAGTAAAGAAATAATTAAACAAGTATTTCTTTGTAGTAGCTTAGTAGTTAAGCCACAAACGCAGTTGAATATATTGAGTAATAAAAAAATTGTTTTGCTATAATTATAATTAGAATTTTTTTAATGAAAATGTTTATAGAAATTTTCGAAAAGGTCAACTTTATTAATAGATAAAAAGAGGGAGGAGCAGAGCGCAATGAAGTAATTTTTCGATCCGCAAAAGAGATCTCGTCGATCGAAATATCGATAATCATGATCGATCATTGATCAACACTACGTATTTTGCTACCGTCCGCGGATCGTGACTGTTCGCGACAAACGGCGGGCGTGATGTTTCAGAACGCAGCCCGATACGTCCGCGATACTGTTACCCTGAACACCTCGAAAGCCTCACCGATACCAACCTTACTACTACTACTAATAAAGAACAAATTTTATTAACTGCTCCATTACAAATTTTAGTCGGTGATTATTCATTAATAATAACCTTTATTTACCTGAATCTCATACTCAGTGGAAATCAAATTCACGCGAATTCCTCTATTCGTATGACTGATTCACAAACTGACCTTTCAAAGCTTTAAATGAGTCAAGAAAACATCAAGAAGTAGCCGAAATTAAAAAAAAAACAGCAGTTTGTATACATGTGACCTTTTAAGAGAAAGTCTCGAGTGCTAGTATTATAAGTAATAACGGAACTGTTTATAATAATAATTATAAAAGTTCAAATCCCTGTCATAGTATTTTTTTAGTATAAGTCTAAGGGATTACTAATGTTTGTTTATTGTTTAAACATACAATAACAACTTACTATTGTTATTGTATGTTTTATAAACAAATTTTGAATTAGATTCCACTAAGCATAATAAATTAATATAATAATAATTCACTGTCTAAATTAGTGCTTTCTAATCTTGTTTTGTTCCTATACCCTTTCACCTTAAAATGACTAAGACCACTCTGCCTAGTACTAATTACGACTACTTCATATCAACTTCTAAAACTGTGTTCCATTCTCTTATGGTCTATTTAATGTACTAACTTGAAAATATACTTCCTATCGCACTCCTCATACTACTGACTTAAATAAATGGAAAAAAGGGATAATGTTTCTGAAGGGAAATTAAGAGATGTTTGCAAAAACAGGAATAAACAATAATTTAGAAAAAGTACGACCATAATTGTTTATTGAAGACTATTTTCAGATGTGTATGAAACCTTTTTCCAGGCAGTTTTAAATTTTTTTTACAAGTCCGGAGGTGATATTACTTGAAGTTAGTTATGTAACGAATAGACTACAATTTAAGTTATTATATACAGTACGTCATCAGCCTTTTGTGTATGCAATAGAACAAAATGTATAGTGAACTATTATGTAACACGATTCGTACGAATAAATGATCTACGGTCTATGCAAATATCTAGATCAGTTCAACTAGTAGTAAATACTTCACAAATGGTGTTACTAGCGCTGATCCATTGATATATTGCTGGTTAAGTTTCATAATGGGCCCCCCGCGTATCGGAGCCGCATCGCAATAACGTCGGTGGACGACTTTTTCCACTTCGCTCCATTTATATCGGTCCCGTGTACTGATAAATCAACGCTTTAAACGCCACTTTATGCCGATTGAATTCGATACACGCACGCCAATTGCGAGGATGGGACAGTCCGCATTGGGACGAGCTGGGGCTTAATCCACGACAGCCGTCCATTAGATCTATAGTCGCATTCAAGTACCGACGACATCCGCACAATTATATAACGAATCCAATACGTTCGTAGTACAATATAATATATAAAATGTCTCGTGTCACAGCGTTTGTAGTTGAACTGCTCCGAAACGGCTCAACCGATTCACATAAAATTTTGTGTGCATATTGCGTACCTCTGAGAATCGAACATCTACTTTTCATATACCTAAATGGTAAGGGTGGTGCGCCCTTATTTTTCACTTAACATTAAACCCTAAATTTTTACCTTTTGACGATCAACCGCTATTTTCTATTTTACATTAAAAAAAAACTCTGTTTAAATCGTATTTTTTTTATTCTATCCACAGACCTGCAATAAAGTTGCAAGGTGGCAGTCGAATATATTGATTGGTATTGACCTTTATTAACCTATGTACATCCCCACAAACTTAAAGGAAGTGATTTTTTACTGAACTAAAAAATATTTCCCAGAAATTACGTATAAGGCAAACATAGTTTGCCGAGTCAGTTAGTCATTGATAAATTTAAACATTCGAAGGTGGTGTAAGTTTTACCGTCTGCGACACTCAGTTGAAGAGAAATAAGATAGGGTTTGATATAAATCCCGTAACGTTAATATATTTCAAGTATATCTCTTGGATAAATAACGGAGATCATTTAAGATACATTTAATTTTTAGAATATTCTGAATACGATGTATTTTAAAATACTTCGATTAATTGCAAAGAAACAAAGTGTTCTTGTTTATAATTGAAGTATAATTACAAATACATTAAAAGTTATATAATAAACAGTCCACTAATTGTTTTCACTGCTGTAACTCCGGACCTTCTCATAATGAGAGAGCTATGGGCTGTTATGCACTACTCTGGCCAAGAGTGAGTTGGCAGATGTAACATATTCACATCGGAAGCTCAAGTTCAGTGGGGATCGAACCCGCATACACACTATGCCATCAGTAATATAATGTAGGTTATTTTTAATAAAAAAATCAACAATTGGAAACAATAAACTACATTGAATACTTGAACATATTAACGATGATATTAGTTTAACATTAAACATATTTTTGTGTAATAATAAAATATTATCTGGGATATGTATAACGGGCACAGTAAGAACATTACTCGATTGTGTAACATGATGGGAATGTTACAGATTTAGTTGTGATTTATGGTGGTTTCGACAGCTTAGCGAAATCATGAGCAGTGCCACGAATGCTCACCTACGGGTCAACGCTGACAAACAATTCTAAACTTAGCCCTTTACGTATTCTAACGAGCACGCTGGGTTACTACTAACATATTATTAATATAACTATATTATACTTTAAAGTACTGTATTTTATTCAATTACACTTGCAAATTAATTGATTATAAGTTAGCAATTTTTTCAGTGAACAAATTTGATTCTAATATTCATCACAATCAAACATTACTTATATTTCCATTCTGTCGATTTTGTTCTTGCTTTCTTCTGATCTTCACGATCGGATCCTGATTGATAGATTATGAATTTAAACAAAATTTAATCCATCAGTTGAATCAAGTATACTATTGTATTCATAAAAATAACATTTAAAATTAAAGAAATCTTCGTCATAAAAAAAATCAGAATCCGAAAAGATTTTAACTTTAATTATTATTGTATGTTCGTAAATCGTGTGTATTTCAATTATCATTATTGATAATATTTTAAGGACGACTACACTATTCTTGCCTTTTGTTTTAAATTCTTAGTCTATCATTAGTAATCATGTTTAATGTTCTATTGTACTTCTATTTTAGGGAGCTGTGATAGCTCAGTTTGTAAGGCGATCGAATGTGCTATGTCTCGAGGAGGCTCGGGTTCGATCTCCAAGTAACTCAGCTTGAGCTTACGGTGAATGAAAACATCGTGAGGAGACCGATATGTTTCAAGGAACAGCTTTTGTCAATATGGGACATCCGCCAACCCACACTTGGCTAGAGTGGTAAATAAAAGGCCACAGCTCTCTCATTATGAAAGACGACTCCGAGTTCCGGGTGAGGAAACATTAAGCAGATTATTTAAAAAAAAATGTTCTATGATATCTTTAAGAAGAGTCGTGATAGTCGAGTGGTTACGGATCTCGGCCTTCGATTCAGAGGTCGCGGGTTCGAATCCCGACGCGCATTAATGACTCTTTGAATTACGTGCATTTTAAGAAATTAAATATCACTGGCATTCCCAAGGGGGTTTAGCGTCAGGCAGGCGGCCGGCTGTAAAATCCATTGTCAAAACATTAGCAGTGTGTTTAGCACAGATGAGGACTGACACTGCGCCAACCCAAAAAAAGAATTGGGCGAATGGGAACGACTAAAATAAATTGTCATCGTTAAGTTTACAGCTTAAAGTGTATGAGATAATAAAATGGAATATTTAATAGGTAATGTACGTAGGCCACCCGTGCAAAATCCGCCCATCGACCCCGTAACAACTGACACATTAACATGGCGGAGTTACGACGCGTCAGAGGCGGGGGATCGATCAGGTTTAACAAGCCGATAATTGACAGAATACCTTGCACTAATACGCAGGGGTTGCGACACAAATCTAATGTCTTATACGCGCACACTGCGACACTAAAACGACGCACAAGAACACTGGTGCTTGTGCTCCTTTGACTGGGCAATCATGAGCCGTTTATAACCTCAGAAAATGTATGTGATAAAGAAACAGCCTTTTTTAAGAAGAAAATTTTGGAAGAGCAGCCATTTAATATTTCGTTTTTTGAATGTCATTTATTTTAAATTTGTTAGAATTAATAAATGTAATGTCATGGCATTGGTAAGATATAGTTCATTATAAATAAATATAGTTCATTGTGTATAAAAAAATATTCAACATATTATTACAAAGTAAAGAAACCAGCGAGATCAAACCGTACAAAGTTGTTTATTTTACCCTTCGTCAGTTGATCAGTGTAATTGGGAAAAGCTAGTTTATAACATTGAACTACTTATAAAACATCACGTTTTCCTTCACTGAAAGCTCAAGGTCTGGGTACTAAACCCGCGCCTTTTAGAAACATAAAGCGCATTTGAACGCATTACAAACTGGGCTATAACGCCTGCAATGCATTGTATCTGTTCTTATGTTTATTTTAAATATAAAAACTATGCGCTTACCTTATGTTTGAGGAAAGATAGATCTCTAACGGCGATGTTCCGTCTGGTGACTTTAAGCTCGCTCTGCAGTACCTCCATTGTGGTCAAATCTTGGAAGCCGTGTTCTTTGAGCGTCAAACAGGTACGCTGGACTTGTTCTATGCAAGGAGAGAAGGAGCAGAAGCGGCCTCCTGTTGAATATGTACTTTAATTAATATGTAAATTCTTACTTTATACACTAAATACAATATCTTAACTATCATACGCATCACATTGAATTCGCCACTTTAAAGCATAGTCTCGTAAAATTTCACTAGCTACAGCGGCCTCCAAACCGGAACACAATAATGTTTGTTCTACTGTAGCGACGAAATAGTAGATGCTGTGGAACCTTATTAGACTGTCTCCGGCAACAGAGACCAACTCTTTGCATTTGAAACAGATGCATGAGATATTAACGAGTTTTGAATATACTTAGTCTGGCCATAAATACTGTTACTATTCAAAAAAAGAAAATATTACGTTTGAATTTGGAATCTGTCAT
>DWHU01000170.1:0-25085 GCA_018247975.1 Parides photinus
ACTAATTATTTATATATTAAATATCAAACCCACATCAAAAACTACCACACATTTAAAGGTTCGGATGATATCGCACATAGCAATAAAATTGCCCAGTGTGCATTTTGTGTTATTAATATAATGTTGCTTCGTGTGCTATAAAGTATATTCTATTCTATGATTAGTATGCGTGTAAGTTACAATAACACACCTGATCGTCGGCAAACTTTAATAATGTGCCCATGGGATCAGATCCAGGTGTGAGGACGAATAGTAGAGGTATGCAGCAGTGGGAATCTGAATAGGAAGAACCGAGGTCGAATAATGGGGGCTCAATAAACGGCTTTCCCAGTTGTGCTGTAACAAAACCATTCTTAAGAAAAATCTCTTATTTATTTTAACAGATCACGTGTTACTCTTGATAAGTTCAAGAATTGTAACATGATACTAAGAAAATACTATATTATCAGACCTTCGATATAGTTCGAAACTCCAGGTACCATCATATCCATTCGCATGCAGCGGAGAACCATTAATTTCTGAAATCAATGAATATGTCCTAAATAAACCTCATTATAATTACGAGCATTAATAAAATTTACGAATTGATTCCCATAAATATAAAGAAGGGTTTTTATTCATTATCGAGTTATATTATAAGCAATTACAGTATAAATAACTTACTTCAAATTGATCAAGTTTGCTGTTCCAGGGCTCGGGTATTGGTTGATTTTCAGGGTCCACAGTGTTACAGTATGCTTCCCAATCGGGTATGTGGCTCGTGAAATGTTGTAAAATGCCTTTAAAGTTTTCGAATTCGTTTAAACTGTAATTAAATTATTATTTATAGTATAACTTCATCATACAGATCTTAAATATTTGCTTTTGTTTGATTAAGCGACAGGAGTTAAAAGTGTATCTGATGATGGTGATATGTTTGCTCAAAATATGGCATTAGATATGATAAATACAACCACATTGCGCATATTCTAAGAAATTAGGTGTAAAGTTACCTCAGTAATTTCACTAACTACAGCGTCCTGCAAACCGGAGTACAATATTGTTTGCTACTACTATGCCGGGGTTAAATGAGAAATAAAACCAAATGTATTGAAGACAACAAAATTCTAGTCTTTGTTACATAAAAGTTTATGTACATCACAATCATCATCATCATCAGCCTGGAAACGTCCACTGCTGAACATAGGCCTCCCCTAAAGATAATTACTTACAATACTTGCAAAAATTATATTTTGCATTTAAATAACAGCTTCTATTATATTCATAAGAGAAACAGTAAAAAAAAACCGGAGGTCTAGCCCATTTGTGTGCGAATTCATGACTTGTTCTTTGAACTTTTTGTGGTTCTTATAAAAAATTAAATATTTTATTGAAACGAATTTATGATAAAGAATATGTTTAATACTGATCTTAGTATTTCATAAGTTATAATTGAAAATGTTAAGCTACATTCTACATTCGTAGAACTGTATGTCTTTTGAACATGTTTCAGGATAGTTACATAGAATATGATAAAGGTTAAGAAGAAATGTCTAAGCTTATTATAAGGGAATAAGAGTGGTAAGAAAAACCGTGATAGCCTAGCGGTTACGGACCTCGGCCTCCGAATCGGGGATCGCGGGTTCGAATCCAGGCGTGCACCAATGGCTTTTCGAGTTACATGCGCTTTAATAGTTTAAATATCACTGGCATTCCCAAGGAGGGTTAGCGTCAGGCAGGCGGCCGGCTGTAAAAACTATTGCCAATACCCTTCCAGTGTGTTTAGCAGAGATCAAGAGTGACACACTGTGCTTACCCCAAAAAAATTATTGGGAAAATGGGCGACACTAAAAAAAATAGAAGTGGATAAGAGTGCTACTTAATATGTATGTTAAATGTAGATATGTTTGGTGTAGTGTAGTCGATAAAGCTTTTGCTTCTGAGAACTCGTTGAAGCAAAGCAAACATCGTTTTATAAATATAGTTGTAAGCTCACCCGTTAAACTCCGCCCACGCCTGCGGGCTGAGGAAGTGCACCGGGTTGGGCGGAACGTTGCGGGGCTGGGCGCCGCCCAGCAGGAAGAGCACGTTGCTCTGCTGGAGGCGACCCTCCGCCACCAATATCGTTATCGTTAATAATAACGAAAACACTGTTTTGTCCTGGTTAATGTACACGCAAATTACACGACCATATCACACATTTCATCTCCACACGTACGCGAATACGTATTATAACAAAAAAACTAGTCTACTCATTGTCCTAAAAATTTAATTATAAGCATTTTTTAATGTAAATCTTTATAGGAGTATGGATAGACTTATACTAGATTATTTAAAATATGCGTCTAACGGTACGGAACAAAGGCCAACTTAACCCCGAAGAGAGTTTTCTTTCAGAAAACCCTGCCAAAGGAAAATCTAGTTAAGAAGCATTGTTCGGCAATGAGCTTTTTTCGAAATGAAAATTAATAATTCATACATTTTAATTAAAAAAAGACTTAGATTCTCTTTGCTATTTGAATGATGTCATAACTAAATGTCAAAAACAAGACAATAGGAATCTTTTCAACGAAAAAATCCCTAAAAACTAAACTATTCTCTCTTTCTAAAAAATATAATTATAAGCAATTTTTCACTGTAAATCTTTATAGGAGTATGGATAGACTTTTTTTTTAATAACCCTCTAAATGGTTCCACTGTTGGGACTCGGGGCCTTCTCTCATAATGGAGAGAGTTTAATGGATAAACTTAAAACTATTTAAAATATTGAAGATGGTAAGTCTTACGGTACGAAACAAAAAAGAAAATGGAGGTACCAATAATAATAACAAGGAAAAAAGTATTCTAAATTGTACTACTACAGACGAAGATATTAGTTCTTTACTCTCTTCCTGATGATGAAAAATAATACACAGATATCATGAGCAAAAGCAAACCAAAGGTTCAATGCGGATGTTATTTCTAGGTTAGAGTGATCATTAAAGATCATCTTTTACCGTAAAATAGAATCATAATGTTAGAACGTACAACAAGCAGAATATTAAATGTGGTAATGTCTAACAATTGAATTTGTTCAACATTCACTTTGTAGTATTTCAAATAGTTCTAACCTTTTCGAATAAACTTCTACATATATTCGCATAAAGAGAGTAAGTGAAATAGGATCTCAATATTTCCAATCGTTCAATGATGTCGTCCACTTTCTCCGTGTTGTCGATTGCTGCTGTGAACAGCCCCTCGAACCAGCCCAGGGAATATTGGTACATGGGATCAATGTTCGCCAAAGACGCTGCATGAAGATTAGAAAAAAAATTATGTGTGTATTAATAAAACCACAGCTTAAAAATTAATTGTAATAAGAAAAAATCATTGGTAATACAAATAGAATGTTTATAAAGACACAG
Organism: Parides photinus; assembly: GCA_018247975.1. Classification (NCBI taxonomy): domain Eukaryota; kingdom Metazoa; phylum Arthropoda; class Insecta; order Lepidoptera; family Papilionidae; genus Parides; species Parides photinus. The sequence goes on from DWHU01000170.1 coordinate 3,384, forward strand.
CTCCACATAATAGATTGAGTTTTCGCAAATTAAAGCAAAAGGCATTTGTATATTTTAGTACCGATTACCCTAGACTTAAACAGAAAACATTCTGATTTGTTTACTACATTCTGATAAGTATTTTCAGTGCTATAACTGTAACGAAAAGCTATAAATAACGAATAACAAATATTACATAACCAAAAAGTATTGGAAGCTTTTATTTCTTTACTGCTGGATAGTCATTAGCGAATATCTTGCACTAATTGCAGTTCTAGTTGTTCTATTTCTTTTCGATTTTTTTCGATCATGTTTCTTAAGTCGAGGACAAATGTTAAGTATAGTATTACAGTTATTTTACCTATCAAGAAGAAAAGATTAGTTGAGTGCACGGCGATTGGTACATAATCATCTCTGGCCGCATCGATTGCTTTCTCCGTAATCATTGCAACCTCTTGCTTCTCTTTAATTTCGTTGGCCATGTCCTTCGCTGAATTCAAAATCTACAAAACAAATTAAAATATTAAATCAGACATTTGCATTCAATAGATAAATATTAATATGCAACTGCCCTCAACGAGAAAACGAGAAAATCATACATAGATGTAGTTTTTCTTTATTTGTAAATACAGTAATCATTTAATATTTGAATAATAGCAGATTTAATTATCTACAAAATTCATTATAATGAATTGAATCCGCATTATGTCATTATTATTTATGGTGCGCTTTACCACCAAAGGTTTCATCGCCACTTACTATCAGATGGGGTTTGTCAAGCGCTAGTCTTTAATGAATAAACAAAAAAAAGTCAACAGTTGATAGACGCCCACTGGCAAATATAGCCTCTTAAAAAGCTCTTTTAACACATAACAAAATGACTTTATTACTTTAATAGCAAAGGCGTTAATATCGATTGTTACCTAACATTACCTGAACAGCTTCCTCATCCTCCAGCAAATGCTCAGATGTAGACAACACAGTTAAAATCTTCTTCTCAATGTCTTGCAGTAACCGTCTATGTTCTGCTCCTTGGGTAGTGAGATCTGCTTTGGCTTGCTGCAGGTCTGGCCTTTCTCTGGCAACTACACGAGCCAACAACTGCGCTTGTAAGCCGTCTTTGGCCAGCATGAAATTTACCAAAGTCACTCGAACGCCCACTTCTGGGAGGTAATGGGGATTCGCCAGTTTTGTACTAATATACAGTCTGAGAAAAAGAGTTTATATTAGAAAAGGTTGTAATTAATACAATAATTGTATTTACTATGAACTCACTTAAAGTCTTTGCTGTATTCAACGATGGCGTCACCGATTTTAATGCAAAGTGCACCGCCCTGCCGGAAGGTTTGCTGTTGTAATAATGGCTCCAGCATGGGATCCAATTCTTCTAAAACATTTTCTAACAATACCTTTGGAAAAAAATATAATGTTAAAACGTTTAGTATATTGTTATAATTGTAAAGGCCGCCTAAGTTTCTTAAGTGGTTATTCGCTTCACCTTTCTACTGGTCGTATATCTTTGGTCACTATAAAAGCTAGCAACCTGTTATTATCAAATATTTTAAGTCGTGGACTTCAAATCAGCCAGACCAGTTTTATCAAGCATTAAAAGACGTGAATAAGACTAATTAGTTTCATCGAAAAGAAAACAAGAACAGACTTTAATATTGAAATATTATGTCGGAAGCGAAGTTACTTAAATAGCATCATATTCATATCAATAAAATTTAATACATGTATTGATTTATGTTTTACATGAAACAATTATGAACAAGAAAATAACATATCGGTAACTGTTTAATAAACATTTTCAATATACCGGTTGACCAAATTGCACTGCATTCTCCAGCACTCGGCTAAGATCTGCCTGGGTCATTCGAACCACGCACAAGTTGTTCGGTTTCTCCATATTTTTGATCCATCGATTAGCCTGACCTTGTGGGTCGATCATAAGAGGCCAGCGACGGGCTGTCCTGAATGCCAAAAATTAAAATCAATGAGTCATCATTAAGAACTGGTTCATAATAAACAGGAGTTCTAGATTCGCTTCAAATTAATTCACATCAAATTTATCACTAGTTAACTGGCTAACATGTATCAATAAAGACTACTTTTTCTTATATATTAAAGGGACGAGGAATAATTAATATTCACTTAGTGGCAAACGATCATTATTATAATGAGTTGCTACTTCAAACTGAAGTTTGATGGTCTGATTGAGAAAACTAAAAATAGAGACAAAAGATAAGCTTTCTCAAATTAATGTTGTTTTGATTAAAATACATGTATTAATGATTGGAAGGAATGAGATGTCACTCTGTGTATACAATTAACCCAGTATCAATTATTCAAGTTTTATGAGAAAAATAATATTTTTTTTTTATTAAAATTCAATCTCATTTTGTTTATAACTAACATAATAATGATAGCACTTTCGCAGCTGAAGTCATCATCAGGTAGACCGTCGATGTTCCACTGCTGGATGGTGACAGGGTCGCCGAGCACCCTCGCCAGGCTATAGCTCAGAGAGCAAACGATACCGCACTCGTCGCACGCCTTGGCCCACGCTTTCACCTTTATCAAATAACCCATTAACAACATTCTATATAGACACTTGCTAAAATTAAATCGAAAATAATAAAACCGCTTTAATTTCCTTGATACATGATAAAATCTTTCTCCTATAAACGTTAAACTTAATTCAAAAATACCTGAGTATTCCTAAAAGCTGCTGTAAATGGACCGAGGTAAGCAATGACACCGGCTGCGATTAATATATCACCTGAAAAATTAAATATATTATACTAATAATAACTACCAAAAAATATTAAGGATAAACATAGAATATAACAAAATTTTGTATAACGATCATGATTCGGTAATAACTATTTATGTATATAATATCGACAGACAACCTAACCAAGTAAGTTATTGCTAAAAAGATTTTTTTAGTTTAAGGTTAAACTATAATACAAGGTTAGAGAATGAAGGCTTAAATAAGTGAAATATATATAATGATAGTTCCGTTTTAAGTGTGGCATACTATATAATCGACCCTATTCGAAGAGAAAAAGGATAAGTTTTTTAATAAATTTCTGATAAAAGAAATAAACGCGACAAAATTTATGTGTCTACGAAAAATCTTCGTGAACATATACCATCCGCCAAGTCTCACCTGGCTATTGTGGAATGTAAAAAGTTACGACTAATAATAATCATATTAATTTTATCATACAATAATCAATATAACTTTTCACTAAATTTGTGCCTCTTAATGTAGAAAAACATATAACAATAAGATATTGCTCCATTTTTAGTACTGAAATAGAAAATTATCAGTAACGGCATCATCGCCAACTTATATTAATATAGTAAAAATTATGTCTGTTTCATTTTGCTTACCAGTTAGCGAATTATAAGTATCCCTAAGTGTCTTCGCAATCTGAGTCCATCTCGTTTTTTCCCCGCCCAAGCCGGAGATCAACATTTCGGCTCTCTTCAACTTATTACTACAATCCATGACCTCGTCATCCAAAATCTTCTGTTGCCGACTCTGCTCCGCTAACATATCTTCTAATCTACCCAATTTCATTTGTACCTAATGATAAGTTTACATTTACAGAGTATTTTTATAAATCTATGATAGTTAAGATTTAGTTTTCAAATAAAGTTTTTATCACAAAAAAATAAAAATTTTTGTTTAGGTGTGAGAGAGAGAGAGAGGGATACGTACAGACGAAGATTTGGGAGATGTATACGTCCAGCAATAGACTGCCACAGGCCAGTGAAGACGAGGTGAGAAAAAAAGTATTAACCTAATATAAACAGCAATATAAATATAATAGTATTCATTAAAACCTCTTTGAGCTGCGCCTGTTTGACAGCAAGGGCCGCCATGGCCTTGTCATAGACCGCCTGAGCCGCCGCCAAGCGTTGCTTCTTCGGCGCTACTATTTTAGCCACCTTGTCGTATTTCGTCATCGCAATCACCCACTTGCACATACCTTGTTAATATACAACAATAACTTTTAGACTATCGTACTATCAATTATGATAATTTATATAGACTTTAAGTAAACAAACTTTATACTAATTACCTTCTGCCGCTACGGATACCGCTCGGATCTTTTCGGGAACAAACCCATCGTCCTGCATAACCGTCGCCATTAGTTTCTTCATGACAGGCGGTGGAATATTGTCCTTGTCATAATTCTGCAGGGACTCTAAGAATTTTATGTCGTTCAATAACTTTTTAGACGGCCCCCAATAGTCTTCTATTGTACCGACGCCCGACGGATTCGGGACCTTGTCCGGTTTTACTTCCTGAAACATTAAATTACTTATTATCATTTTTTTAAGCAATACAATTAATAGTCTAGTCGAAAATTGTTTCGATTATGTTGAAAGTAATGAATTATTATGACATATGAAATCGCTAAGTTTTATCCTTTCATTTTGTCAGTCTCTAATCTTATTAACTACATGTTAATGATGGCTAATAAATATGCGATTTACTTGAAGCAATACACTTTCTCGCAATTAATGGTAAGTAAATTATTATTAAGCATATTTTACTTTAGATACTATGGCACATATTTATTTATAAATAGACTATACCTGTTACGAAGTTTATAAAAAAATAAGCCTAATTGCTCAATACTTACCGGGTCATCCTTTTGGTAAGGCATAGAACGAAGCAAACGTAAATGATTTAAGCAGATTTCTATTAAATTATGCTATCTAAGCGAACGTTATACAACTCATGATAAAATATATATAGGATAGAGAAAATACTATTGTCAACACTTTACGATTAAAGAATCAAATCAAATCAATCTATGTTTTTGCTTTGTACAATAATTATAAGCAAATACTTTTAACAGTTATAATAATTTCTTGATAATAACATCAGCTTTAAGCCTCTCAATTCTTTACACTACTTGTAAGTGTAGTACAATAGGGCAAAACTATTATTATAATAGTTACCTTCAATATGCAGATTGCTTCCATCACAAGCTTGATTCCTCTCGGAGGGCTCTTCATCGTTTTGATGAATGTAATGTCCTGTGGTGTCAAGGTGTCCAGTGCTGCCAGCGCCACGTTAAGGATGGGCATTGCTTCAGCTAAATCTGCGTCGCACTCGTCTTTAATCCCTTGTGCTTCTTGAGCCTAAGTTTTACATAAACTTGTAATTTATAATCATGTACAACTAGAAATTTTTAATCGATGCTTAAGAAAATTTTTTACTGATAGCGATATATAATGTCCCCAATATTTTGACAAAAATAAGATGACAAGCATTTCAGAACAGTGTGCTCGATACTTTAGTAATTTCTCTAGATCCACCGCAATTCAATAAATTTCTAGTTACTGTTACTAGTAATTAAATAAATATTAATTATCAATGAAACTTAACACCAGAAAATTAATGTTTTTTTTAAAAAACATGATTTTTTTATTTTTTAGTAGTTTCTTATTATAATCAAATAATAAAAGAAAGCTCTGAAATGTTCTCTTTTGTCATCCCCGAAGAATTCGACTCCTTTTTTCAGAGATGTATCACACTCATCGGCGGCCTGGTAGTCCGGATCAAAAAATTACTACGGATTATTGTATTGTCATCGACCCCAAAGTTGTGTTCAAAATTTCTGCCCTCTACGACAATGGGAAGGGATTAAAATTAAGCTTGGTAGATTTGTACATACGACGTTGTAAGTTAATAAAAAGCATATAATTAAAAGACGACCTCATTGTATCAATAATGTACCTGTTCTTCAGCAGCGGCCTGGTCTTTCAAAACATCTGCCTCCACTAATGCTACTCCCTCCTTTTCCTTCTCAACTTTCGCTGTAGTTTCAGCCACAGCGGCAGCACCTGCAGCTAACTTCGGCTGCAGGATCTCCAACGCTTCTTGCAATGCAGCGACGGACTTCGCCGCAGTTGCGAGCTGATCCAGACCAGTGACGTAACGCTTTTCATTCGTAATCAACTCCCTGTATTAATAATAATACAAAATATGTTAAGCAAATACAAAGTAATCCAACAGACTGTGATAATAATAATAAATATTAAGAACTGGAAATCTAGCAACAAATAAACAATCCAGAGAAAGTATAAGATTGATGTGGCATTATTTTGAAAGGGTATTAGAAACTATTTTGATGCAAAGGTTTGTAAATTGGTAATGATGATTAATATTATGAACGACTATATCCTTTTATAATTATACTACGACTTTGTTCAGACAGTACTGCTTTACGATTAATACTAAAGTAGCCAGATCGAAGTATTTAAATTTAAGTAGGAAAAATACTCACTTGCGTTTTTTACCGAGTAAAGCTTTAAACATATTGATAAGTTCTAGGTAAGCTGTGGGCGTGACGTAGTTGTATCTCTTCAAACGGAGAAGGAACTGCCTCGTGAGCTCCTGAGTGTCGGTGTGGAATACTTGGCAAAGTTTGATGGCAGTCTCACGTTCCAATTCCGTCAGCTCTATGTCCTTGAGGAAACGTTTCGCTACAGCTAACAATGCGTCCGGCGGCCATTCCTGTACAACGAATAGAAGACTAGAATACTCATAAAGAAAAGAGTACTCTTTCTAAATTATTTCTAATGTGTATTGTTCATGTAATTTTCTTTAAGCATTACATATAATTTAAAACGAAGGAGGAGGAGGAAAGCCGTGATAACTGAGCTAACCACTCGGACCTCAGCCTCCGATTCAGAGTTCCAATCTTGGCGCGTACCGATGACTTTTTCTGAGTTGTGCGTTTTAAGAAATTAAATATAACGGAGTTTTTCCGCCAATCTACACTTGACCAGTATGGCCACAATGAAGTCTCTACAGTGGGAATATTAAGGGCTGTTTATGTTATGTTTATATAATTTAAAGTTAATACTCTCTCACATTCTTGTTCACTCTTATTTGGCTCCCAATATTACGAAGACTGCAGAAAAATCGAACATAATATATTCCCAAGTGAAACGGTAATAGTTTAGGATGGTTACCTGAAACCAGTCGATGGTGCAGCAGTTGACAAGTGAGGGGAACTTGCGGATGCGCGTGCGCAGCGCGGTGCCGGCGGGCGACATCGCCAGCACGATGTGCAACTGGTCTCGCACTATCGACACGAAGTAAGCGTACAGTGCCGTCGGACTGCCGTCCGTCTGTAGCGACTTATCACGCTGACGATCGATCTGGAACAGAGAAAATTAACTATCACGCATATGATTTAGATACATGGAATGTAAGCCAAACATTTGGTAAATTATAGCCTATTATAATATTATAGCCGTGGTAGCCGAGTGGTTACGGACCTCCGATTCGGGGATCGCGGGATCGAATCCGACACGCACCGATGACATTTTTTAGTTATGTGCGCTTTAAAAAAATAAATATCACTAGCATTCCCAAGGAGGTTAGCGTCAGGTAGGCGGCCGGCTGGAAAAACCATTGCTAAAAACCTTTGCAGTGTGTTTAGCGCAGATGAGGACTGACACACTGCGCCAACCCCAAAATAATAATAGTGAAAAAGGGCGAGACTAATAAAAAATAACCTGTTTACTTGAAACGACTTCTTTCACAATAATCAAAAATACTTGTCTTCTTACCACTCTCATTTTCTCGCAAAGCTCAGCTTTTTCGTCTGCGACAAAAATATTCGGAACTTCACCCGAATTCAACATGTTATTCACGTCTTCCAAGAATCCTTCTTCTTTGATCTAAACAAGTGAAATGTAATAGTTATAAAGAGATAATTTAATAATTGATTCATGTGCTAACTTGAAAATGAATTATACCTGCGATTCAATGAAAAGGAACACCATGTGTAGCTCGGGGGTACTTGACTTCTTTAGCAATGTCTTTAAATCCTCACGCCATTCGTTCTTTCCGTATGTTCGGCTCATTTCAACCTGAATAGAGTAATTATAATAAAAAATATCGTATGACTGTTAATAAAATCACTAAAAAAGAGAACCATAGTATATTTTTAAACTGTCGTACCTGGAATAGATCATATTCGTTTATGTGTGCCGCGAGACGTGTGAGTGACTGTCGTCCGGAACCTCCGAGGCCCACTAGCAGGGCGTGAGACCGCGGCTGGGTCAGAACGCGGCAAATACGGGACACGTGCTCTATTGCAAACCTGTTTAGTATACAAACAAGTATCACAATTACTGTAACAAACATTAAACAATGTGTATTTTTATTTTATTTAAACAAAAGAGATTACTAATAGGATCACAAGTTGTTTGGAGTAAAAGAAATAAGCTACAATAGTTACACAAACTCCCTAAGAGTTATTTAGAGATTTATTATAATCAAGAACCCAGTAACTGTTCCCGCAGATGGAACAATTCCAAGAATAGAATCAAACCGATTTATCTATCACACTGACCAAGTTAAAGAGACCTCATACGTTTCAGTTATTAGGTTCATAGAACAGAATTTCCTCTCGATGTGTTACTCAACTGAACCTTAAGCTCAATAAGGACCAAACTCACGCCCCCACAAATTAAATATCTCTGACCGCATTTAGAAACAGAATCAATACCGCTTCTAACGACTTATGAGACTGGAACTTTGATTTATAATTTTAAAAACAACTATTTAACAAACAGTTACAATCAATTGACATTAGCATTGGAATTCTTTTAAAAAATTTAAACGGAACTGATAAACTTCTTATATTAACGGCTTAACTCTCCACTATGTCCTAATTTATGTAATAAATAAAGTAAAATAGACAAACTAGGTATAGTAACTGGTATAATAACTATTTTCCTACCGGAACAATACAAGATTCATCGGTTTCTTCGACATGTTGTTGAATTCAACGAGGAACGCGTCAACCGTCGAGTTCAGATGTTCCATGTTCGTAGTTTCCATATAGAAACGCGTATCCACTTTAGGATTAGCAAAGTCACAGTAAATCAACTTTCTCAAATGCTGATCAGTGATCTAAAACAAATCAAACGTTTTATAACAGATATATTTGATGTAACTCTGTCGTCTTTTATGACAGATTACGAGATAGGTAGTCCACAAAATTTTTATCCGTAGTAAATTTAAAACTATTTTACTATGGCGTAAACATGTTGTGTAATATCAATTTTAACATACCTCTGCCTATGTAAATCAATTAAAATAATAAATCCATACCAATTTCTCAGACGGTTCCATTAACCTCGACAGCAATTTGTCGAAATTTTCATTCAAGTGTAACTCGGTTGCTTCTCGCAGACATTTTACAAGCCACTGTCTATCCGAGTCTTCTATCAAACGATCAGAGAATACCCGAAGGCACTCGTGAATCCATAAACGTTTAATCGATTGAAGATCTGGAGTCACTTCAGGAACCGACAGAAGTACCCCCTGGCGACAAACAAGTTTTGTTAACTTAGTCACAATGTAATACACGTTAGATGCTACAATTCTCTGCTGAATAAACACTTCTCTTACAAAAGAGATGGAAGATACTATTTTCATATTTTATTCATTTACAATTTAAAATACTTGTCGGTTATTTACTCAATTCATTGTAAAATTATCACAAACACTTATCTGTCGTGTTAACCTGATACCCGATTACCTTATATGTGTGATTTTACTCACCAAAATAACTTTCGAAAAATCTCGTAAATTGAAGGTGTAGTGGGACTTGGAAGGAGTGGGTAACAGGTTCAATCTACATTGTTTATAAACTTCCAAAGTACCAGCGACTATTTCGTCTATGCACGGATCGAAATCTTTTGAAAAACCTCTGAAAAATATAATCACATTTAAAACCATTTTAATTTCATTAAATTTATAATAAAAAAAAATTATGATGCCAATACCTTGTGTCAAGATGCCAAAGCATGATTCTGCTGAATATGACCTGTAACGTCTCATCCTCGAACTCGTCGATGCAAAGGAAACTAAAATGACGCGTTAACCTCGGAGTAATGAGTTTTGCTCCCGGAGTCGGCTTACCCATGGCACACATGAACTACGATAAAAGAATAACGTATAAAATTATAATAATTTACAAAAGAAACAATTCAAAGATATTAACAGTTACATTTCTTCTTTAAATTTCGTAAACTTATTAAGAATTTAACCCTTCGTGTATGTAGTCCTACATGGGTATCAGTTTCTTGGTTTATACGAAAAGCAAAGGAGTGGTGTTTACAAAGAAAGTTGCGATTTAGATAAACTAAACATCAAAAGATTTGATTATCAAGCACTAATTTTTATCCCATAAAAAATGCAACAAAGTAAAGCACAATGTGCTGATAGTCAACATCTAAACACCACTAGATGAACGCTACGCACTTCCTGTCGCTTCATTAAAGAAAAAAGTACATACTACATATATATCTATTTAATCAGTGTACCTGAACGTCAATAAGATGCATGGCTTCATTAGTTTTTCTATTGTACCAAAGTCCAAGATCGATGCCTTGCCTCAAAACCTCTATAGGTGGCTGGGCGCCATAGGTTTCAGCTTGAGGCATACTCACGTCATCAACAAATACAACTGCGTAGCAGCCAATCGGAGGTCCAAATACACCTAATACAGTATTTTGAAATAAATAATCACTTTTGTAACACAAATGAAAGTTATCAGAGGCAAAACACAAAAGCGTACTACATGATTAATTTATTAGAAGGAAGAAAGACGGAGAAAGACATTCATAATGATATTACCCGTCTAGTACAAAAAAACACATAAATGTTAAAAATTATTGTTCATATTAAGCCTGTAAATAACCTTTTCTCCTTTTGTCGAGCTTTCCCATAATAATGTCCTGAGTTTGATTACAATTAGTCTGCGCCGAGAACGCCATGATGAGGGCCTTGTATACTTTAGTATCCACCCTCTTCACTAGATAGTCCTTCAAATTGAAATAAAAGGAATTAAATGAACATTGTTATTACAAGTAACAAAGAATTCACATAACAAAGAATATTTTTAACAAATATTTACAATGATGTACGAAGATTTCCCAGTCCCGGTCGGTCCAACCATCATAACCGGTTTATGATGTGTGACGAAAAGTTTGAACAGTGCCAAATAACGGACGCTGTCTAAAGTTGTTACTAAAATCTGGTTAGGAGGTGTGTCTCGACTGATAGGAGGAGCTGCCACAACGTCATCTTGGAACGGCTTCCATTTGCCTTTACCCTAGACAAGAAAAAAAACATTTTTCCTACATTATCTATCTAAATGCTGACGCATCTATTATGATATCAAAGAAGATATATGACAATGATATAAAAATTCTACAATTATTTCATCTTTAAAAACAAATAGATTATTATTGGTTTATTTTATAAAAGGGGCTTTAGAAATGTTGCCACAAGTAGTAATATTTATTTACAATTACCTCTTTAATAAATCTATAATCGTAAACTAGTCCATCTTTTGGGATAGTAAAAATATATTGTTTTTCAGGCTTAGCAATCTCCCGTGGGTACTTCAGTGCTTCAATAACCTGAAACGTATTTGGAATACTTATCATTTTCGGTAGATCAACATTCATCAATCATTGTCTCTCAAAAATATAATAAACTAACCTTTTCTGGAAATTCCTTTTCTAATAAACCGCGGAATAACATGTCAAACTTAGGTCTTCCGTTTCCTTCTAATGTAGCTCCGATAGACCAAATACAAGAAAAAAAGAATACGCCCTAAAAAAAGATGAAAAGTTAATAAACACTTGAATGATTTTATCAATGAAAATTCTTAGCCTACGTGTGAAAATTGCATAAAGGTTTTGATTTCAAGTAACATTTGTAAACATATAACAAACTTCAAATTCGTCGTATTATTATTTAAAAAATAAATAACGTTATTATTATTTACGTACCTCTAGTTGTGCTCTGACATCAAGATCTGATAATTGCTCCACCAATTTCTCATCATTGAAATCATCCATAAACGTATCAAAGAGGTTCATACAAGACTTTATTAGATTACTACGCGAAGTGACATACATTTGCTGTGGAAATATAATAATCATTAGCTTTATAAAAATCTTTCTTCATCAATTGTATCAAAAATAAAATTCCCCTACCTTAACCTGTCCAGAATATTCGACCAGCCACAATAATGGTGACATGAAACGATTAAAGAGGTTACGGATAAGGTTTCGGTTAACACTGTGAAGCGTTGCCGGAAGTGAGTTCAACCAAGATTCTAGTAGACACTTCCACCCCAACCCTTTCGGCTCCATGTAAATCATTCCACAGCGAGAGACCTGGATTTATATTTTTAGTGTAAGTGCTGTTAGATTTCAATATTTAAAAAACATGGCCATAAGGACAAATTATATCATCTTTATTACTAGTGAATACAACAAAATCGATAAATGTTAAACACAAAAATATATTTATCAAAACAGGAAATATCTAAATGAACATCAAATAACATAATTAAATCTACAACAATTCATTGACTTACTGTCGCTGGTGAAGCGGCTTCGAGATCCATGGGCTCAAATATAAGATTCGTTGTGGGTGCAAGTTGTATAATCTCACCACTCATCAAACATAATTTTTTGTTGTCATCAAGCACCGTGTTTAGATTTTCAATCCATATCGCGTCCACTGGGCCGTCGAAAACTAACCATTTCCTAAAATCAATAATCAACAAAAAACATCTAATATCATTACAATAAAAATAAAGGAAAAGAGTCTTTAAGTGTGCGTTATTATGATCATCTAATTACTACTGAAAGGCATCTTTAAAGATTTTTGAGCTGTTTTTGAACTCATTACAAATAACCGTTCGAGTACAAACACTACACATTGACACTATAGTCAAATTATATTAAAAGGTGGATAACGGTAGACTACATCACTTGCTTTTTGATCTCACTAACGAAAAAGTCAAAATTATGGTACCTGTTGTCGTTGGGGGACACGGCGAAAGCCCTGTAGCTGATGGCCAATATTCCATCAGACCACTCATGTGATACTGGGTCGAATTGACCATATAACTGTCCCATCGTTATTGATTTAGGATTAATCACAGTCCACTCCACAGCATTTTCATCCATAAGACCCTAAAACATTGGCAATATCGATTTAAAATAACAGTCAAATTATTTAACTTATTAACAATTCCTTTACAATTTGTAAATCATGCCTTACGTACCTTTTCGGAAACTAAAGCCAGCGAAAAGCCCAAAGCGTGATAACTTGTTGTTTTGCCGGAAAACGGAAACCCTACCAACATCAGTCCATGTCGAACGAGTATCATTTCATATAGCTGAAGAACCTAATAATTAAGATAAATGAAACGTTATGGACATACATGTGTAGCCGGCATAACCTCCAGGGTGTATGGCTTTATAAAGAAATAAAAAAAACACACACATGTAAAAGAGTAATTAATTTAAAATGATATTGAAGTAACGAATATGTTTAATTTCTTACCTTCTCAATGAAGAAGTCATTAGCTTGTAAATTGATCTTTGAGCACACCTCTTTCAAGCATGTTACCAAATGTGGCAAGCCAGCTTTAGGCAGCGGCAGACCAGGGAATAAATCTCCAATGATGCCCTGTTGAATTTAAGGAATAAATAACACGACTACTTCAAATGAAATGTGCATATTTAAATTATGCACAACAATTTAAATTAATCCAAAGGTTTCTGCTAACCATAAAAAGAGGAACGTCATGCTCAAGGAATTTGGGGAGGTTAACATCTTTAATAGAACGGAGTAGAATAACATCCTCGTCTTCATCAGGATACCGCAGCTTCAAGGCGCCTGCGGCTCGCAGTACTGACTTTACGGCTCGCATACCTGCGGTTTTAGAAACGCAAGCCTCAATCGTGTAAATAGAATTGCCTCAATCATGTAATTATTATAGACATTTAAGAATACTTCGTAATTAATAATTAACAGTTAATTTAGTGTTCTCTGATAACCATAAAAGCAAGATCATTTATCTGAATTTCTTGGCAATGTTTTCGATCGGTCCTTCGCCTCTTTTTAAGGTACTCACTATACTACACTATAAAGAAGAAAAAAACTGAGATATTTTAATCTTTCGTTTTACCTAGTCAAGGTTTATAAGTAAAAAGCAAATATTTGGAACAGTTATTACCTTTTTTAAAGGATTTTTTGATAGTCTCAAATGTCGTTGATGGTGGTAAAGGGCAATTTGTTATGTATACTTTTTCGTATTACAAAAGTTCAGCAAGCAAATATTAATGAATACAAAGATAATATTACTTCATAAGATCCGATTTATTATATCAAGAAAATTGTATAAATATATTAATAGTTACCGTAATCATAGTGACTCTGCGACGATAACTGTTCCGAGCACAATTTATACGTGGCCACAATCTTAACAGCCAACGGTTTCGCATTCAAATATCCGAACGCGTACAGCTCTATCTCGGAGATCAATACGTAGTCCGGAACCATCATGGCCACCGAACGGAATAACGCCTATGAAATTCAAATATCAATTCTTATAAAATCTTGCAAGCGCATTGCAAATGCCAAATAATATTGTATCTAACATTCATACTTGTAGTCTTGCAATAAAAGACATGGGAAACATTTGAAATTTGGAACACTAACTTTCAAATTATCAGGCAGTTCTGATCTTCCAGCATATCCTGGATTCATGGTAATGAAAACTGCGCAGGATTTGTCGAGCTGCAGCAGCGTGCCTTCAAATAGTAACTCCGTCGCACCAGAATTGATACCGCGTTGTATGGACAAAATTTGTTGCGCGACTACGGACAGTACTTCAAGATCGATTCGATTGAATTCATCGAAACAGGACCAGGCACCGCAGGAAGCTAGACCCTGGAATACATTAGATTATGTACCAACAAAATATTTGAAAACGTCTTATTAAGTTATCAAAAAGACCTCACCTTGAAGAATTTTCCTAGGGCAATGTAATCAAGACCATCAGAACAATTAAAAACAACACACTGCTTCGCTACTGCCTTTGCTAAATCTTTTGTGGTTTCTGTTTTACCGGTACCCGCAGGTCCTTCAGGTGCACCACCTTCACAAAAAAAAAATAATACAAACATTCTCAAAATGAACTAAAACGTTTACAGTTTGTATAATGATCTCGCCGTTGCCCGTCTTCAGAATTGTAGATCTAGTCTACGCTGAATAATTTATGTCATCATAAATTTGGTCAATTACATTCTAAACATACCCAAGTTCAAATGCAAAGCTCCAAACAAGGTTCTGAAGCAGCGATCTGTAAGTGGTGTCACCACCAGACGGCCTGTGTTGCCAAGATATTCGTACCCGTACATTAACTGGGAGTTGATCATGCGAGTTACAATTTGCAATCCTGTCTCCTCTTGCTCCTATAAGCAGATTAGTTTTACGTAATAACGTCGTTTTTTAAGATGATAACATTTTAAAGTAAAATTTTAATCAATGTTTTAAAATATCAAGAATACTTTTAGTAAAAAACCTATGTAGTCTTCTTAATGGTGCTATTTCAGAGGGTTTTTCCTAATTCCATTGTACCTTTTATTAAAGTGGAGTACATTAAATAAAAATTAAGTCTTCTGTTACCTCCCAATAATAACGTATTTGCGACAGCCAATTGAAATCGTTATCTTGCTGCACTTTGAATTCGATGAGAATCATAAGAACATCTCTCGCATGGACATCGAGTACAACCAAAGCGCCTAGAACCAACAATATACAACAAATAATATCGTATTAATATCCAATACCTAAAATAAAAAAGGATCTTCTAATTACTCTTTTACCTAATAATTACATTATGCCTCTCCTAACTTATTATGTTATCCGGGTATGAATAATATAATTTTTTTTGAGTTTATAATTAGCAGACGAGTAAAGATTTGAAAAGTCTACATTGAATGATCAAATAAGTAATAGCTGATAATATATTTGTAGTTACTAAATGATTTCGATTTTGTCAATGAATAACATTTTATTAAATTAGATAGGTATTAAAGATACTGAATATTTGCTTTTACAGATGATAGTAAAGCAACGACGAAAGAGTTGTAGCTACTTCAAACAACGGCACATTAAAAATATGTAGTAAAGCGTTTCATTTAATTCTTACACAACATAACCTCTATAAATACATCATTATTTATAAAAACGCCGCCTTAAAAATACGACGCCTTAAAAATATTTAATTTCAATAATCTTAAGCTACGTTAAGAATTTTCATTATGTTTTATTTACAGCTTTGTTAGAGATTTCTAACTTTTACTTAAATTACATAGCACCAAAGTTAATTTAGCGAATAAAATTTAATAAACCATCGGTTACCTAGAGTAATACGATTCTGCAAGCTTAGCTCTCCGCGTACCAAGTCAACAATCTTTGATATCTGGTAGTTACATTTGTCCCAGTAGGCCCTCATTGCCTTAACACTGATATGAATCGCTTCCGTCACTTCCGATGTCCAGTATGTCATTGCTATACATTGCACCTTAAAATCAAACAAATGATTAACAATTGTCTTTTTAATAATTTGCACTGAACCATAAAAGTGATAGTGGTAAAAACTTTTCAAATTAACCGACAATATAACAAGTTTTCTTTTCGCATTCCTTATTTTTGCCGCCAAAACAACACTCAAACATATTTTAGTAGCACGTTATACCGCAAGAATATCTTCAGGCAGATGAGCAGAATAAACAGACTTAGCTTTACACCATGAGCGTAATATTGTACATATGCAAATAAATATTTATGATTATAGATTTTTGCCACTAGTTAAAACTGTTGGCGGATCTTTAATGTGTTCCATGAAATTATAAATTAAAAAGTATGTCTAAGTAAATTCGTACTGTCTGTCCGGGCCACGCAATAACCCAATCCTCTCTTGGCCTCAGCGTGTAATCATCGTATGATGCATGTACGACGTGATGAACAGATGATTTCATTGACACCTCTAGCTCCAGAAGCCATTTCTCCACCTGTAAAATTGTTGACAGCTGAGTGATTTGGGACCTCGGCATCCGATTCGGAGGTCGCAGGATCGAATCCGGCGCGCACCGATGACTTTTCTGAGTTACGTGCGCTTTAAGAAATTAAATATCACTGGCTTTATCCGCCAACTCGCACTTGGCCAGCGAGGTGGATTAAGGCCTTAATAAGGCCTCAAAAATAAGGCCTTTAAGGGGCGAGGAGGATTAAGGCCACATTATGAGAGAAGGCCGAGTCCCTGCAATGGGAACATATAGAAGACAGAAAATAAAACATAACTATTGCAAGAACTAAGTAAATTTGCTCACTAAGAGTGGCAAGCGATTTAGCACTCTGGAAGTCATCTAGAAAACTAGCGATTATCACTTAGTTTTTTACAACGTTAGTAAAACTCGACTGAAAAATAGGAGAGATGCTTAGAAATAAAAAATTATAAAGAACTGGCGTTGGAAAGTAATAAAAAATTTAATGACACTATACTCCTGTTGGTTAATTATAGAAAAAAACTGTAAAAACATACAAAAATATATTCTAATACTTACCTGCCCTCTAGCGGCCGCTGTGTTTATGGTTATCGTCAACAATACAATCTCCCCTTCCGACGACCTCATATGTGTTACTACCATATCTTCTGTGAATGACAACTTAGCGATACCTTCGAAGCATTTCTTCAGATGAGGCTGTACACTAACCGTCAAAGAAATGATCACAATTTTATCCAAATATAAACTCACTGTATAACCTTTGTACATTTTAAAAACATTATGCCACTTTACAATTAAGTAAACTTATACTACGTTGATATGTTATAAATAATTTAAATACATTCTTACCGCATAGGATCTTTCGTTTCAGATAATATCTCAAGCAGCTCATCATTGGACAAGAAGAAAAAGCGAGGGAAGTACAATCGCTTCTTCTCGAGGTAGGCGTTGAGACCTCTCTGTACCATTTCCAATAAGTTATTGGACTTACGCAATCTGTCTAACATTTTTTCTATCATTATTACATCCAAAACTCGAGGCTCTGTTGCCGCAGCCTTCATAATTTCACGCCACATCTGAAATGATTATTTAACTAGATTAAAGAAAAGCAACTTAACAACAGTCAATGCGAAAAATATTTCAATGGATGTTATAAACATCCAATTTAAAAAACATTCCTATGCCGAGGGGCCCAAAAACATTGTTAAAATCATCATAATTGTCCTTCCCATTTCCTAATCTATTTGGGGTCGGCGCAGTATGTCAGTCTTCTCAATGCATTCCTGTCAAATGTTAGCTCATCGTTCATCCCCTTACACTGCATATCATCTCTCACACAATTCATCCATCGTTACTTTGGTCTTCCTCTTCCTCTCCAACCAAACACATTCATAACTAAAACTTTGTTAATTACATCCGTTTCCTCTCTTCGTAAAACATGTCTGTACATACGACTTCCTTTCATCTTTTCTACCACAGGTGCCACTTTCAAACTTCCTCTTATGTACTCATTCCTAATCTTATCGATTCTTATGATTCCACTCATCTCAGATGTATGCAATAGCTTCTAATCCTTCCTCTTACTTGCCCAACACTCTGATCCATACAATACGACATGTCTTTCATTTAACATTGTTTAAATACTTTGAATAATTTAACTCTCGAAATGAAATACCTTATCGACAGCACTGAACCGCCGCCCTTCTTCAGGTATTTGCTGTTGAATATCAGGCGATGAAAAGATGGGTTCTAGATACATCCATGTTGCTTGAACCTTTAACCACTCGTCAAGTATCTCCTGCAGCAGTATCAACTTTGATTCCCAGTCACTATCGTAACAATACAGCGAGAATTAAAATAATTTGTAATTACATATCCAGAAAATCTGTTGTTCTTGTAACATATCGATTTCTGTAGGATGTTTTCATTTACCGTAAGCTTAAACTATAAGAAAGCATAAAAAATGTACGCTATTTGCATATTTTTGTATGTTTATCAGACCAAATTTATACGTGTGGAAGTTAAAATTATATTTATAATTTTTTATGTAGGATCGGAGCTGGTAATATTATACTGACAGAATTGTTTCTTCAAATGGTTTTATATACGGCGAATTCTTCATAGTTTGAGTTTTAACGATGTGGTCATCTAAGAGCAACTGTATTTCATCAACACTCGACAATATGTACGTTCCAGTATCCCTGAAATTTTAAAAGATTGATATTTCATTGACATTTAATTTATATTAACATTTCATGAAGAGTGATGTGTAATGGAAATATGTATCATATCAACATAAATACACTTACTTATATGCCAAGATATCAAATTTAAGATCCGCCCATTCTTTCATCATCTTATCTAGAGCTTTCTCAAGATTATTTTCTTTAGTCGCAGCCTCTGATATACCTTCAAACTTCTCTATGTAGTCGTCCAAGTTGAAATCTATTACTTTTGCTAGAGACAACTCTTCATCCACGACTATAGGAAAACCGACAATATCAGATACTTTCTCCCAATGCCTCGGTTTCATTCCAGGATTGCCTAGAGTCTGAATTATAGGCATATGTGTTTTGAACTCGTCCATCTTCTCCCTAGTGAAAAAGTACTTTTTAATAATATCCTTGTATTTAATACAGTTCGCAAGCACAAAAGCTTACCTGACCGCCACAGCCAATCCGTGAGTATCAGGTGTATCTTGAAAGGACTTCTCTAATTTGTATACAATTTTATAATAATAACTAACATCTCCTTCTATATCTTCGGGATCGTAACTACCCACCTAATGAAAAGAGTTTTACACATAAGATATTTAATTAGTAAACAAACCTAACAACAGTTTCAATGGTAATCAATAGGTTTTGTTTTCATTACCTTAGTCTGCATCCACGTATTATATTTCTCTAGGAAATCATAACCCGCGTCAAATAATTTTTTAAAAGGAACCAGTCGATCGTATACCGCCTTTCTTTTTGGATATTGCGACAATTCCCATCCAAACGAAGTCTCTTCTTCGTTGAACTGATCGATCTTTGTTAAAGCAATAGACAATCTAAAAATGTTAACAATAATCATAAGAGATTTAATCATTCTATTATTCTCGTCTTATTAAGAAGCGATAAGGAGATCACTAATATAAATTTACGTTTAAATTTTTTACAATTAATAACAAAATATAAAGACTTTAGAAAAGAAAGAAAATTATTATAAATTTTCGTCATAAATTATTTACTGTATAATAAGCGTCGATTATAAATCAAATAGAATTATTGCAATTGTATTTAATTCTCTTACTTTCCGTCCAAATGACGAGCTCGTGTGACGTATTTGGGCAACTCGTTAATATCGCCCCAATATTGCACTTCGTTACATTGCAATTCAAAAACGTCAAGGTCTTCTATAAATTTAGCAATTCGAACCTGAAAAAACATCGAAGTCTCAAAATTACATATATATTTTTATTAATACGCTAATTTTATTCAATTTGTATATAAATTAAAGTATTTAAAAGCTTATATTTAATACAATACTATAAAATATATTTTATATACGAGTACTTGAACTTGGGGCCTTCTCTCATAATGAGAGAGTATTGGCTATAATCCACCACACTGGCCAAGTGCGAGTTGGCGGATAAAACCAGTGATATTTAATTTCTTAAAACGCACGTAAAGTCATCGCTGGGCGCCGGATTCGAACTCGCGACCACCGAATCGGAGGCCAAGGTCCCAAATCACTCGGCTATTACGGCTGGCAGTTAACAAAATAATAATTATATTACATACTTATTTAAATTTGTAAATGTTATTAAAACACGTAACCTTAAGAAGCTCCTGGTACTCTATTTTCTTTTGATCACAAATCACTTTGCTCTCCTCAATAACACTTGGCATTCGGGCATACCTGGGAATCAACACATCATCAACCCTAATAAATTTTTGTATGATACAAAATGTTTTTAAACAACTTTTCATTAATTTTCTATTAATCAAGGCAATTAAATAAATTAAAAACATGAACATTTTATAACTTTTCATTTGTGACTTTATTTCTTTTACAGAAATATAGAAAACCAGGATGTTATATTAGTAAAAAAATTAATTAAAAAAAATATGTTTTAAGACTGTATACTAGAAATCATTAATGTTTACCAATGAAAAGTTTGGTTGTTAGCTTTGATCTCGAGTGGAGTAAACGTCGTGTAATCTCCAAGAAACACGATATATCTCATCACATTACGCAACTTGTCCTCCATCTCATCAAGAACGGTTTCCTCCACCTTCTTGTAATAATCAATTAGTTCCATCAAAGCAGCCGTGTCTGGTGGCGGAGTCAATAGAGTGTTCGCAGTGTTGGCGTATTCGTCGTAGATCCTACAAAATTGTTAGGACCATATAGATTTTAAATATAAGTAACAAATGAAAATGTACAGAACTGTATTGTAATACAGTTAATAGAAAAGAAACTTTGCCCAAGCATTTCGGCTCTCTCTACAAGAGTTTGAGCTCTTATAGTCTCGTACCAATAAAAGTATTTAGTTATAGCAACGTACATTTTTACCATGGTCTGATAGTCCTCCGTCATTTTTCTCAAGAGTGTATTAGCTAGTCGTGTCGCCGCGCCACGCAAGGAAGTAATCAAATCACCTCTTTGCATCATAAACATGCCAATGACTATCGTCCCTTCCAGTTTCGATGGTATCTCCCTCGCTAGCTCTACGTACTTAACCGACTCTTCACAATACTCTTCAAATGTCTTTTCCGGATCCGAATTAATAAATCT
>DWHU01000171.1:0-25080 GCA_018247975.1 Parides photinus
GTGTACCAGTCCTGATCTGTGTTAAACACACTGCTAGGCAATGATTTTTTCAGCCGGTCGCCTGCCTGACGCTAGCCATCCTTGGTAAGGTGGTAGGCCAGTGATATTTAATTTCTTAAAGCAGCTCGAAAAGTCAATGGCGCGCCTGGATTCGAACCCGCGTCCCCTGATTCGGAAGCCGAGGTCCGTAACCACTAGTCTATCACTGCTATTTTATACTTGGAACTTGTTTATACATATACATAATTAATAACAAGCTTTAGTAACTAAAATCTAGGTATGTATGTATTACGACAAACTTACTTCAGGACATCTATTGAGTACAAAGTTACTGGCAAACAGCATAAATAATGAAAACTCATTTCCTTGACACGTATAGCCTCTATTTGCAACCTCCCAAGCAAGCCGACCAAGACCTGCTCCTGGTACTAAAATTTTGATTTGTGATCTGTCACTGAAATTAATTAATAGGCAACTGAATAGAATTTACTGAATAGAAATTGGGTCGATGTCATTTGCTGTCAATAATGTATACTATTTTTACTATAATATTTATTTATCATGTAAACAATTGAAAAACAATTTTTTTGTAATTATAAGCCTTTTTAAAATACATAATACCAGTTTCTTTACTTATAATAGATATTACTAATTCATTTAGATTTGGCAACAAACTTTTTTAGTTTTTAAGTATATTTCTCACAAACAGTAATTTTTTTAAAAAAACAAAAAGCTTACTAAAATAACATTTAGACTGTGTCATAAAGTGGAAGATCATTGAGACTTTAACAAAATATTAAAGCATCTCTTCTTAAAAGTGGTCTGGGAATGTTTATTGTTTAATTTTATTAATATGTAACATTCAATTCATAATTTTATTGTGAAGCTAAAGTCTAAGAAAGATTGCGTGATTTTTCAATTTTTAAATTTTGTTTTTCATAGAAAAACAGCCATACATATAAGCTAGTTGAGATATAGAAGTATAGAGAATAAGCTCCAAAATTAACTTTTTATACTAATTTTGTAAAAATTTATGACTTACCTGAATTCTTCAAGTGGGAATCTAATTTCCAGTTCATCTAGTATTGGTTTATAGCACTGTTCTCTCTCAGGTGCACCCACCTCACTCCAATCCCTTACTATATTTTTTAACACTGATTGTACCTATAAAAAAGTATCATGAAGTAACTAGTAATTTTAATGAAAATTATGATAGTCTAGAAGTGAAAAGATTAATTATAGCAAGAAATACATACAAAAATATCTCATAAATATTTTTCAGACATATTTAGTCTTTAGAATCACAGCATTATGTAAATTTAACCACTAAATCAATAATTTACTGCAAAGAATAATAAAATTAATAAAAAAAAAAGAATTAAATAAAACTACTGAATTTTGTTGTAACTTACAAATGATTAATATCTCTGGTTATATTTCAGTGATAATATTTTATAAGATTAATAAGTTCTTTTGTAGTTTTTTAAATGTACATTCACTTAAAACAGTTCAGTATTACAATTGTGAAGAATTGCTTGAATGCTTACCTTTTCAACATCATGTTGCATTTTATGTTGATTCTGTACTGTGATTTCACAATGATTGTAATTGCAACCAAAACTCTCAGTCCCATTAGTACCAGATACGTTTTTAGCACTGTGATCCACATTTTCAAACATAGTGTCAACATCTTTTATTATTAAATGAACCACACTGTTGTTAAAATCTAAACATTTTTTAAATTTTGATAGATATGCAAAATATTTTTCTAAACGTCTTTGATGACTATATGGTAGTTTTGATATAATTTCTTCAGATTTGTGTATCCTTTCTAGACCACATAACCTAAAATAATATATCTATAATGTAAATAAAAGTAATAACTAAAACTGAATTTGAAATGGTTTCATTTCATGTCCATACATATAACAATTACATAAAAAATATTATCGTAATTATTTAATAGCTTTCTACACAGCATATAAATTTGGATGTTTAATTGTTAAATCTTTCTCAATATGCACACAAACATAAACATTCCTCCATATGTAAGAACAAAAAAGGTTTTTATTTTAATTTAATTGATATAAACAAAACATGTCTTTACATGTTACTTTTTTTATATGTGCAATATAGTAATAAATAACTTTCTGGATACTGATTACATCGCCGCTTACCATCAGGTGGAATCGTAGTCAAGCGCTAGTCTATAACAATTAAAAAAAATTAAATATAAACATTAAACAAAATGCCAAGGACATTAGGGTCAAAGTTCCGCACGTGTATCTGACATAAACAAAGCTTATTGTTAAATCTAAATAGGTTAATTGCATAGACCAAATCCAGTACAACAAAGAGTAGTTGCTATGCAAAATATAGAACGTACTAGAGCTGCATAGTATATAATTTCAGTTTTGCGAGATAAGCTATTTAAAAATATGATAGTGTGATAAATTAATTAACTTACTTATAGTATTTAAAAGCGGTGACTACGGCTTTAAAATGAGCACGCTCTTTTCCTATGTCAATTTCATCGGCTGTGGATGGGGAAAACATATCGTTGATTATATGTTTTTAATAGAAATTATAACTAATAAGATATGGATTAAAAACTGAAAAACATCCAGCTAAAAAGTAATAAACAATTATAATCGCCGAAAGCGAATGACAGATCCTATTTTAAAGTTTATCTTCTTTTGTCATATATGACAGAGAGTGGATAATTGTTACTTTTTTAATTTTTTTTAAAGCTCTGTAAACATAGTAGAATTCTTTAAGCCAATTTAATTTAAATACCATGTTCTTTCTCTTTATAAGTTTCTTCTTCTTACTGTATTTACAAGTAATTATAAATAAATGTTTGAAGTATTTAGGATTCTCTGAAAATTAAAGAAAATCATGTGCCATTTGTGTATTTGTAAAATTTGTTTGATCAGATACCAGATGCTTACAAAACTGCTCATTTTATTTTCTTAATATAACAATTATGACATAATTCCCGATGGTAACATTCTAACACAGTCAATATGTCGGACGATGATGAAATGTGTTTGTCAACATTCTATCGATCCTTCGAAGAGAAATAATTTAATCTAGAAATAACACATTCCATTAAATTTCTTCTAACCATTCATAAGGTTATATTTTGCTTTTGTGATATTAATTAAAAATTAAATCGAATTAAGTGTGTATGTGTAGTTTTAAAAAACTTAACTTATTATTTTGTTTCATAATTATTCGCCGGCAACATTAGAAAACATCGTAGATAGTAACAATAAAATCTTTAAAAAATTTTTGTAAAAAGAGAAAATTGTTTCTACTGAAAACTTGTATGCGTTACTAAAAATCAATAAATTCTGCAGTGCCGTTGCTAAGTTGCAATGCATACCTATGCATTCTATTAAATTATTATCAAAATGAATTGTTTTCGTTATATTTAACGGTTTACGATAATGATGGAAGAAATGTTTACCCAAAGAGTTACACCGCTGTTGAAATGTGTTGTATTGTTTTTATTCATATTCACCGCGAAAGTATTAACTTCACGTCCTCAAGAATCTCAAGACACAAAAAATAATATACACCACCTAAAACCCACTCACTACGTTAGAACTTTTACTAAATATCACCATAGAAGGACCATTCAGTGGAATAATTTGCAAGACTTTGCTGATTACTGGCCCACACAAGACCAGCCTAAAGTCGTAATTAAAAGAAGTGTTGAACCTGTGAACACAAATGACTTTGTAAGCAACTCAATTGATGAAAATTTAAATCAGTTGGTATCTGATTCAGTTAGGAGTAATTTTGTTGGGTCATTTGATAAAAATGCTATTAGCACTAGTAAAGAAGAATTGGGTAATCACAACACAGTTTCTAATGAAGTGAAACAGTACAAGGTGAAGGCTGCTATGATAGTCACAGATGCTCCAACAACTAAAGGACCAACAATATCATGCCTTTATAAGATTCACAATGTTGTTTTAAGTGTAACTCCATCTTATGATGATGATAGGAATGCTCAATTAATGGTAGAAAATGAAATATTTGGTAAGTGTTCAAAAAATATTTTATATATTTGTAACATTTTCCACTTAGTATTATACAATGATTTCACATAATATTATTTTTATTAGTGAAATATCTAAACATTCATAAAAATCTAACATAGTTACACTTTGCCCCGATTGCATTATTTGCAATTGTAACTTGTCTTTTTAGACAAATTAACAATGTTTTATTTAATTGGAGAATACCTATGTTGCTAACCTTTTGTATAAAATTTAACAAACATGACCATGAATTTGTAGCTAAAAATCCATAGCACACTAGTAGTGTAAAATTAGCATAAAAATAGTGCAAAAAGTTGTGTTAATAAAATAGTCAATAAAATAATGAAAACTGCTAAAATAAAAAAAACTTTCAGACACAGGACCTCTCTCGGAAACAACTCTAACAAATGGTGAAGTAGCCCAGGTGGAACAGTGCACTGATCCCCGTGCCTATTGCTACACTCTGTGGCACCAAGACCAGGAAGGCAACATAACTGTGTTGGGTCAAGGTTATTTTATACTATTGTTATATTTCTAGTTTTGGTTCGAAAAAGGTAGTTGCTTTAATTAATGACAGTTTCTATAAAAAAAATTTCATGTAAACTATCAAGGAGTTAAGGATGCCATTTTAGAGTTAAAGGATCACTCACATAATTTATTCTTGAAATTACAAATGTCATCATATCATGTGCTGAAATTAGTCAAAGTCAAGTACAATTATTTATAGTAAAAAGTTACAACTTATACTATTAATTGAAATAAAAATATATGACATACAAATTTAAATGAAATTTTAAAATTTAAATATTACAATTGTAAAGCTTGCTCAAACTAATGCTCTTGCTTATTGTTGCTAGGCTGCTGGCGATCTTCACAAGCGGTTGGTCATAATGCTTGTAACAAATGTACTAGTGTAACAGCTCGTCTGCCTAGAAGCAAGTTCTGCTGTTGCACAAAAAGTTTTTGTAATGCAGATTTCAGTAAGTATTCATTATCATTTTAGCAATATAATGTCAATTGTTGAACATTTTGTAAAGATAATAGACAAATGTAGCATAGACCAGATGTTTGATGACACAGAAGTATGGACAGAAGTCCATATCAAAGATGGTAGTATTCCGAATACTAGTGTACAACATTGTGATACTAGCCTTCAAATATGAGACATTAAGTTTTATTCATCATCGTCATTATCAACAGCCTGTGGCAGTCCACTGCTGGACATAGGCCTCTCCCATGGAACGCCATTTAGCCCGATCTTCGGCTATGCGCATCCAGTTGCTACCAGCCGCCTTGCGCAGATCGTCGCTCCATCTGGCCGGTGGGCGCCCCGTGCTACGATATCTTAAACGCGGTCTCCACTCCAAGACACGTCTACTCCAGCGGTGGTCACATCTGCGACACACGTGACCAGCTCATTGCCACTTTAATTTGCATATCCGAGAGGCTATGTCGGTAGCCCTAGTTCTCTGGCGAATTACTTCGTTTCGAATTCTATCTGCCGGAGAAACGCCGGGCATAACTCTCTCCATAGCCCTCTGAGCGATCCTGAGCTTATGGAGCAGTTGCACTGTAAGTGTCCACGTTTCAGCACCGTAAGTGAGTACAACGAGCACGCACTGGTCGAAGACTTTCGTCTTCAGGCTTTGTGGTATAGGCGACGAAAAGATTCGATGAAACTTGCTCCATGCCTTTGGGGTTCTCCCATAGTGTAGGACGGCACTGAAAATTCTACTAAACTCTTTTAGCAGCGGTTTTCCGCTCGCTTTTAAGAGCTCCGTAGTAATACCGTCCTCACCCGGGGCTTACCCATTTTTAAGCTGCCGAAGGGCCAATTCAAGTTATATTACACTCATAAAATGTAACTAGCAACAAATAGCACATTGTACTTCAATCCAGAAAACTGTAATGTTGAAATTAAAATGTTTAACAGCAGATCATGAATCATTGTAAAATAAATAACATTCTGCTTTTATAAAATAAAATGTTTTATTAATATATTTCATATAGCTGCCATCAAAGAAGAATCAGTCATTGTCAAAGCGGAATCTACAATGAGCAGTTCCTCACAACGTCCAAAGTATCCAAGCATTATTGCATCAGGCATCTTGGCATTAGTCTCTGTTTTGGTGATAGCAATAATGTGCAGAAATATGTACTGCAGGAAAATGACATTGGTTAAAGATGATTTGAGTGATGTTGCAGATATAGAAAAAGGTAAGGATTTTTATTTAAATTGCAAGATAACTATTAATCATTTAACCACAATGCTCCAACAACTCAATCTCAGTATCAAAACTTGTTACACAAGAAATAAGATAATGGACCTATTGATGATAGATCATGAAAATAGCAATGCTGTTTATTATGTTAGATGATTTACAATACAAGCTAGGAAAATTTAGAAAACCCTGTTTTCAACAAAGCATCAAAACCTTACAAGTGTTATTCAATACATCACAAACCCAATAAAATAAGTATAGTCTTTAAGTCTATCTTATAAATCTCTTGATATTACTGTTTTCAGGGGACATCATGGGAAGTGGACCTGATGCTTTGGCAACTGGCCTTCTTTGTGTG
This sequence comes from Parides photinus, assembly GCA_018247975.1. Taxonomy (NCBI): domain Eukaryota; kingdom Metazoa; phylum Arthropoda; class Insecta; order Lepidoptera; family Papilionidae; genus Parides; species Parides photinus. Next base: position 6,633 of record DWHU01000171.1, read on the forward strand.
GATAATCTTACACTTATAGAGCATATAGGTCAGTTTTACCACTTCAAATATATTATGTACCATATAATTAAACTTTAATTGAAATTAGTTTTGAATCATAAACAAGTTGTGTAATAACATTTTGTTGTATATAGGTCAAGGCAAGTTTGGATCAGTGTGGCGAGGAACATTAGGCGCCACACCTGTAGCCGTTAAACTGTACAACAATACAACTGCTTGGCAAAAAGAGGCCGCAATATATGGACTGCCGCATCTTGCACATTCTAACTTACTGCGATACTATGGTTATTATTTCATGTTTAGCTTTATAATCCTTTTTTATGTTATCAACGGCCTTGGACCATCGACGCACCAGTGCCATTATCATCCTTACTAACACGACTTTGATATGGCCGAGAGTATCACATACGCTCGTGTAACACATTGCTCATTTCGTCATAACAACAAATAAAAAATGTACTGTAATTTTTGACACTGCGAATGTAGGCTTTATCACCTTATTCTTACTTACATTAGATTTGTTTTGGTGTCAGTTTATGTTCCCCATAGTTATTAACTAAATTCATTGGAGACATTTATTTGTAAAATGTTGTTTTGCTATAGCTATGTTTCGCTTGGTGTAGATGAAATTAGTAACAGTATTTTTTTTCAGGCAGTGACACACGAACTACGATGATAGAAGGCGCGCCGCGCGAACATTTGCTAGTGCTGGAGCTGTGTGCGTGCACTTTACGCGCGCGGCTGGAACGAGAACCAATCACTTGGCTGGAGTTCGCAACATTTGCGCACGGACTTGCTTCGGCTCTTGCACATTTACATACACCTAGTAGGTTGAACAATCTTGGATGCAAGTTACAACATTTAATATTGATATGCCCATTTGGTTAAAAAAGCGCATAGTTCTGCCTTTAGCTATGTGCCCACACATTCACGCACTTACGTTCACATTTTAATTACGACTAAATTTATCAAACAGGCTGCAACAGATGTATGTTGCAGTCTTTTCAGAATTTCAAATCTGCATACGCCTTATATTGCTAATTATGCTAATGCAGGAACCGTGATAATTCAGTTTATAAGGCGCGGGTTTAATCCCCAACCACTCAAGCTCGTGCTTGAGGTTCCGGTAAAAGAAAACACCGTGAGGAAACACTCATGTTCCAACAAACAGCTTTTCTTAATAATTGACACAAAGCTCTGCCATTATGAGAGAATGTCCCGAGTCACAATTGTGGAAACATTAAGTGGCCTGTTAATTATTAATTATTATATGTTAACTTTATTAAAATTACAGCCGTGATAGCCTAGTGGTTACGGACCTCGGCCTCCGAATCGGGGGTCCTGGGTTCGAATCCAGGCGCGTACCAATGACTTTTCTAGTTACGTGCGCTTTAAGAAATTAAATATCACTGGCATTTCCAAGAAGGGTTAGCGTCAGGCAGGCGGCCGGCTGAAAAAACCATTGCCAATAACCCTAGCAGAGTATTTAGCACAAATGGAGACTAACACACTGCCCCAACCCCAAGATATTAATTGGGAAAATGGGAAGGACAAAAAAACTGTATAAAGATTTAAAAAAAGTTACCGATAGAAAAAACTAATTGCTTTTAGTTTCATTAACACTAGTTGTTCTGGTACATAATAATAATGTCAACTTATCAAATGTATTGGAAACAAAAATAGATTGCAATAATTCTCACCTAGATGTCGACCAATAGAAATTTTTTTGTTTGTTTCTTATTAGTAAAAAGTAACATACACATTGTCCTCGTAGCGGGCAGCAAGCCCTGTGTAGTGCACCGCGACGTGAATAGCAACAACGTGCTGATATCAGTTGACGGACGCGCAAGGCTAGCGGACCTCGGGCTGGCGCAACCGCTGCCGCCGCGCCGCGACCGCACGGCGCCCAGCAGGATCACAGAGGTGATCATTATTATGATGAATCACAATAGATGGATACATATAACCTTTATTGTGCCCAAAATAACACACACATGTAAATAAACAAACGAAGCATTTTATCACACACAAATAGATGACACACAGTAAGTAATAATGATGTTATTACGGGCGTGTGCGTGCTGCAATGGTACATTAGGTGCAGCCTCTTGTAAGTGAGTTGTCAGTGTCAGATAATTGTCCACCTGCTAGAGATGAACAATTCACTGATTTTCAGCAGCCGCCCGCGGTGTGCTCGCGACCGAAACTATTGTCTCTGTTACTAATACATTATTTTAAAATGTGATTGTAAATTAATGAATAGATCAACTTAAATGCATCGACAACAAACATCGTAAACAGCGATACCTGCAAAATTCTGTTTTTCCTGTAGAAATAGTGATCACTACCACACCTTTCAAGCCTGAAGACAATATTTTTTGCACACTGCTGTTGACAGATTGGCAGTTTCAGTACTTTTTTACTTTGAAACTTATTAAGATATAATATGACTGGCCGATTAGCTCAGTTGGTAGTGTACCTGCCTGCTGAGTAAGAAGTCGTGGGTTCGATTCCCGCTACGAACAATATTTGTTACCTGGAAACCAGAATGGTTTATCTGGGTAATTACATTCTCAGTGCACAAACTCTCATCTATATCATATTGTGGCTGGTTTACAATTAGCCATCTCCTTAGTCTTGCTAGGATTGATCCTGAACATTCAACAATGTTTTGGATTTCTAGTGGTAGATGATAAATGATGTAGATGTTTATAGAGTAGGATTTGTCTAGCGTATAATCTAGCGTTATTGTATCATAAACATTGTTGTGTCGGTGACCATTTAGGTAAGTACGACCGCAGCTCCAATTCCAGCCGTCAAATAGTAGTATGCATACGTTAATGTGTTCTGGTTTACATTCTCGGGTATTTATTCTTGCTCATACCGTCGTTACGGTGAATAAATTGAGTACAATTAGTGCCTTTTTCATTGATCACATTGATCTCATTTACAGGCAGGAACACTTCGCTACCTGTCCCCTGAAGCGCTCGAGGGCGCATTGGATTTAAGCGGAGCGCGGGCGGCACTCTGCGCTGTAGACGTGTTCGCGCTTGCATTGGTTTTATGGGAGATGTTATGGCGTTGCGCAGGCGCCCATCCCCATCGTGTACCGCCATACGCGCCTCCTTACCACCATCTCGGACTCCTCCCGCAGCCCACATTGGCACAGATGCAGGTGAGATAACACCGTCAAGACGATGCGCTTATTAATAAGTTTGAGTAATGAATGTTGTTCCTGATTTCACAATTTTACGTATATCGGTTTATCTGAGGTATGACGTTACAAATGTTTATACACATTTAATTGGTACCGGAACATTACCATTCAGTGTTCACATCCTAACTAATACTAAGTTGCCATAAACGGGTATATTTCCTACTACTTGATAAGTGCCATGCTTTCTTTTATTACTTTTCTTTAGTAACGTCCCTTATTTTCATGGATTAAGTAATAAAACCTAAAATATGTCTTAGAGCCTCGTCTCCCGCAACAAAGCTAGGCCGCCTCTTCCTAAGGGTCCAGTTCCAGAAGCTCGGGCTTTGAAAATTGCTACAGATACCTGCGATGAGTGCTGGGACCACGACGCCGAGGCCAGGTCAATATTAATTAGGGTACTAAATTCTATCACAAACACAATTGACTTTTTTAGTTATTTTTTCGCTACAAACAGTAGGTTTTCTTTCATTATATTTTTTAGCAAATCTGTGTCGACAGACCCCGCTTAGATTTCGTGCAGAGTTTATCACCATAACTAGTACATATTACACTTTGTTATGGGCAGATGTCACGGATATAAAATGCAAATTATATAAAAAATGCTTCCTTAGTATTATATCAAAAAATATGTTTGTTTTTTACATTTAACATATCCTTTTTCTAATAACCATAGATTGACAGCAGTGTGTGTAGAAGAACGAATGGCAGAACTAAAAATGATGTTGCTTGTGCAAGGACCAATTATTCATGACAATAACTTACACCCTCATCCACCAAGTAAGTATTATTCGCTGTAAATTTTAGAAATTATAAAATGTCAATTAGCTATTTATGTCTTTACGCTATACATTTAATTTTTTTTTATACTATGGTATAACATTTTATCTCTAATACACCTAATGTTACGTGCCATTGCAGTTGTGAATGTGTGATATCTAGCCGCCTGGCTATTACTTATGTTCGAAATTTATTGAAAACTAATTTAAAATTTTTTTACGATTATAGTCGATGTAAGCAACCCGCCACAACCTGAAATCGACAAGAATTCAAACTGTACATCTGCGCAACTAAACGGCGACGTTTGCACCCCGCTGCTCTTCCCTCACCCGCATATCGGACGTAACGCGTGCATCGAACGTAATACGCACACAAACGTACAGACGCACACAGTTGAACTCATCCACAAGAGCCTCAAAGACATTACGATCAGCGAAGTGCCGCAAACACAAAACGTCGAGGAGAATTGTTTGTCCGTAGCGAGAATCAGCCATAGTCGTCTCCTGGCTCAAGAAAACTCAGACAGGTTTAACGAAATACGCTCCTACCAGAGGCCACTGGAGTACGTCCCAAATGATGTCAGTTCCCACGACGTTGACCGCGGACCTAAACAAACTAACCTCTTACAAGATTTGAAAGCCGAAAAGCCTAGATGGGGAATCAGAAAGTTTTTTGAAAGAAAGCTAGGTAGAATCACAAAACCGCTTGAAACTGAAGTTAAATTGATTGCCGAAGGTTCAGCGAACGGATCATTACAAAATGGACGAATTAAAACTTCTTTAATCGACAAACCCAGCAACGTAACGTTTGATAGACCAACTAATCTAGTCTTAAGTCAAAGTAGCTCATATAACTTTGAAGGACCGTGTACATTATCACCGCCAAATCGGACATTGTCGCCTACCATGATGATGGAGTCTGAAAATAGATCTGATAGCGTATTTAAAGAATTACCATCGAGAGACGAGAAGGAATCGAGGAATCAAATATTTGCGGTCATTGTTCCAAAGGCGAAACCGATTGATTTTGCAAACGGAAGTAAAACATCAAGAGGAAGTTCTGAAAGTTTGAATAAAAACTCAATTCGAACCTCCATGTCGTCTCAGAGCAATTTTAGAGCAGGTCATTCAGAATCAGAAGAATCAACAGCGAAGAAAAGTTTTAGTGGTGATAACAGAATAATATCCAATTCATCTAACAGCGGTAGATCATCAAGAGCAAGCATAAATCTAGAACTGCAGTACATCGACACTAACAACGCGGAACCAAATGATAGTCCCTTCGATATAAATTCGGAATGTTCCAGTAGCGAAGACGAACATCTCATGTTGCTCTCAGAAAACGGCGGTGCGAAGATCACTATGCAAACCATACCAAAACTGGAAGTTGATAAAAAACGTGTCCAGAATGAAGTCCTCAAGGAGGCGAGTCAAGCAAAAAGTGATTTCGGTTTCAACAAATATCAAAATAAATACTCAAACTTTGATAATGAATTCAGCGATCCCAACGATAAAGAAAACGCAGTCAACGCGTACAGCGGTGACAACCCTGTGTACTTAGCAGCGCTGAACGGTGAAATCGATACAACGGTTCTAAAGTACCTAACACCCGGTGCAAACGAACAGCGCAGTCCGAAATCGCCGAAACCGCCACTGAAGTCCTTATCGATTAAACGCCAGCATTCCTTAGAACATGTCAGTGAAATATTCTCTTCATCCGGGAGTGTTAATTTACAGAATCCAGCCGGCAGGGTGAAAACACCAGGCGACTTACCAGTGGCAGTGAGGAAAGCCAGGAGGGACAGGGCTCTCCAGAAAGGCAGAGCGAGTGAATGCAACAGACTGAGCCTGTACGATGACCGAATGATGTTCGGCAATAGTCTGTAAACGCGGATTTTGGTTTATTTTAACTGATATTTCTTATTATGATAAGATTGAGATTTCTGTGTTTGTTTATTGTATTGCTAGTGTTTGTTCTGCGGTTCATTATAATCATACTGAAGTCTATGTTCAGCATTGGACAAGAGATGAGAATGAATCAAGTGATAACATTTTAGTCATTCTAAAATACAGTCAACTCTTATAAAATGGCCTGCAAATAACGCGGTGTCAAAATTGTGGTGGCTCTGCTATAACGAAGTCCCGTCACTTCAAAGGCAAATACTTTCGTCCTTAGTAAACTTTGTTGCATTGTTTACATTAATTATATATGCCTCATTACATGAACTCATGAGGGCGAAGATAGTTAATGTTGGACTTGCACCGACTAAAACACTCACGATAATCCTCTCTACGTCTTTTTACGGCGTGGTCACGAGAAAGCATTCGCACGCCTCGACGAGCGCGCCAGTGCTACTCCACACAGCCCCTCCTCAAGGAAAAATCGTCACCTAGTGGCCATAGGAACCAAGAGATAAAACTCTCGGCTTCCTGCAGCGAATCTGGTTTTGGGCTCCACCAACAACCATTTTAGGGCCGGGGAGGACAGGCAGAGCGACTCAACCTCGGCTGCGAAGGCAGTTGGAACCAGCCCCCGGTATATTCCTCTTAACTTCATCGTGAGTGAGCAAGCCACGGTGAGATGGGAACATATACGTAGGGGAATGGTCTAATTTAATACTTACGTGTCGTACGTTTAAGACTAGGTTTTAATTTTATTTTTGGCTATCTCTCTAAAAGAATCTCGATTTTTTATTCTACTTAACATAATTATATTAATTTTTGTGAATGTCCAGTGATATGACGTCCCGTGACGTACATAAGAATCTGTTTCTAATTTTGAGCTTTTTTAAGCCTGATTTTAGCAAAAAATAGTATACGATTTCTATATAATGAAGCATTCATTCTGATTAACATGTTGTCTGTGAGAATATGAGTGTTGACTGTATAATTATTTCACCACAATCAAATTTATACATTTATTATTGCAATGTAATCATGACACGCATTTATTTAATTTTAATAATTGTTACATGTTCGTCTTCATGTATTTTAAAGTTGTAAGTAATGAATTATTGTGTACTTGTTGAAAATAACAAAATGTATATTTAAGACAAAAAAACAGTCAATTGGATCGCAGAACTTTGTCAGTACGTCATTACATTGCATTTATTGTAAACTGTGTGTAATCTATGTGAAAGGGGCCCTAGTCCCAGTAGTGGGAACGTTAACAGGGCTGTTGTTTTATTTTGTAGGTAGTCACGTGCTTTTTCTTATAATAATACAATTCCGAAAGTTAAAAATGCAAAATTAGTATACAAGCTGTTACCTCTCTTGAAAATTATATAAGAAACAATAGTTATGTTAATTAGTATTTAATTTTTTTTATTGCCACCCTAGCCAAGTTGCTATCCGGTTACACCATGACCTTGGTTCAATTCCGAGACTCCTACATTGTAGTGTTTATTTGATAGTGGGGATTTACCAAACCCGCCTGAACAAGCTATCCCATTATATATAGTAAGTATGCTGCTACAACATCATAGCTATGTTCTGGCTGTAGGCACAAGCGAACCAGAGTTTTCTGGCCAAACACGCTTTATCATCAACAACTGCGTAATCACTTAACACCATGTGATATTGAGGTCTACGATTAGTTTATTGTCGTTTAAGAATAATAGTGTTTAATGACTACTTCCCGGCTGGTTAACAGGAAATGAAATATTTTAAACTATAGAAGTATTATATAGAGTAGAATATCAGTTAGTGTATTAACGGACATTTATGTTATAACAGTTATTGTTTTTTAAATTTTTGGCACACTTTGATTTTGTTACTATTTTTATTGATACGTTTTTCTTTTTTTACAAGTACAAAAACTCGTTGTATATTAATTTTATTTTTAATTAACGGATATTAAATTGTGATTTTTTATTATGTATATAGTTGAGTTCCTAACAAGCCATGTTAGTTTTTTTTTGTAATTTGTTAAGTTTACTTTTATGTGAATTATGTTTCAGTTTATGACATTTTAAACCAGTTTTATTCAAAGCACAATTTTGTTTGTTTACTATATTGTATAATTAATGTTTAAACAAAATAAACACCACAAGTAAAATTTAACTTACATTAGGTTAACTTATGATACATGTAAGGAACATGGAAAAGTTCATAAAGTGGGATAAAGTTTGTTATACATTATGATTTTGTATACATTTCAAATAACAATATTGCATTCCGAGAAAAAAATATATTAAAAAAGATTTGTACAAGTAAATGTATCAATGTATCCATCTCAAGTCTTTACTAATAAAGATCTATAAGCACCAATGTTCACAGAATGTTTAAAAAATTTAAAGGGCTTCATCGCCGAATTAACTAAAAAAAGTAAAAATGCTTATAACATCCTTTATATTAAGTATATAAAAATGTTAAATGTTACATGACCATGAGTATCTGGAAATTTCATAATTCAATAATGTATTGTGTGGTAGAAGTACATATAGTGATTGCTGTTCAAATGTTAAGAAGACATTATCATGTGGTATATGTATTCCAATAACTTTATTTAGAATATGTGTTTTAATAACCTTATTTAGTTACCAAAAAGAAGAAAATTAAATAATTTTTCATAATTATTAATATGCGAATTATCGTGTTGCACTCTGAAATATACTTACGTACCTAAGAGAATATTTTTATTGTTATCAAAATAAGTAACTGCCTCATTGATGCAGTGGCTGATCGCTTGCCTAATAAAGCAGAAACCGCTATTACGATTTTGGACCTAGATATTGTGAAGTTGGCCGGTGGTATGTTTTTTGGGTCCTACCTGGCTAGCTATCATCTTCGCACCGCCGTCGTACCAACATTATTGTGCTCCAGCTGCCAGCTACAAGATTTCTTATTCTGGACGATCACAACCTCACTACAAAAATTAAAGTGAAAGTATTCTTAACAAAGAAAATATTATAACTACTAACTTCGACATTAATATTTGCATTTACGAATCGATAACACATAATTTTTGATCGAACGGCAATTTTAATATCGTGAAGTTTTAATGTATTTCAACATTTCATTCAAATGTCAACGAGTCTTGTAATCCGCAGAATTTCTTTTGACTTTCCAAAACTTGAAAAGTATTATTCTAAGCACATTGAAACAAGTTATAACTTGTGGTTGTTCACAGTATGTTTCGAAACGTTGAAATAAATTATCAAAACTATTTATGCTCTCATTATTTACCAAACCTAAATCAATTTAGCTGCACAACATATAAAGATCTTATACCATCACATGGCTGCGAGTCATATTTAGAACTACCAAAAATTCTGGGATCACTATTGATTCCTTTATACCTCAAGACCCGAAGTTAAAATGGAATAAATAAAACTCGTTCCAAAAAATTACTTCATGTATTTATTAGCTAAATATCACATAAAATTACACAGATAACCAACGTAACTAAAGTAACAGTAACCAAATATTTAAAATATATATCTATTTGTAATAACAAATAAAAAAACAGGTAACCCTTTGAAAACCATAAGACCATGCCATTTTCTTGAATCAAGGAAGAGATTTACGAAACATGTTTGTTTATAAAAAAAAACCGCACCGCACCGTATATTTGTACTATGAAATAAAATTTTCTTAGCAATAGAAGAAACTCATTATATACATTGTAAAATAAGACTAGTCCGATATACGCAGGCAAGCCGGAGAGCAATCTTTTCAACAAATTCTTTAATCACATTATTAATATTTTAAATTAAAATGACAAATTTTTTCATTACGTTGTAATAAAATAATAGATAAGAAATTATCAAACCCGACTTGACTAATAATTTAGTTTTATTCCTTTTTAACACCTATACAATAAAACACATGTCAGGAACTAATATGTATAAAAGTAAAAAAAAAGATCGACATTAAACAAAAAAAAAAAACATTATACACCACATAAAATGCACTATTTTAAACACTTGTCTTTTCACGATATACGACACGTTTTTTGTTGCAGTATATTCATACTTCAGCAAGATTTATCTATACATCAATTTAGTCATAACTCATAAGTAACCACATATATCAAAAAAATAATAACAGCCCACTTTATTCTACTACTGGGATCCTGAATCTTCTCGTAAGTCTACTTACATTCTAACCAAGTTTTAATTTGATGGTTTCACGAGTCCAAGAAAGCTATTGTAATGAGAACTTGTGAGTTGGTCAGGTTATTTTTCTTCGAACTCGAAACCATGCTTCGTTCATCGCTATCTAGCTCTCTAATGACGGCTTCTTAAACACGACAGTATAAACAATTATGTTTTTTAATAAAAAAAAAACACCGAGGATCAGAATTAATTATTATTACAAGTAGCACTAAACGCCTCTTAATAATAGAATAGAGGAAATAAAACTGAACAATTGTTTGCATAGTAAACGATTTTATCACATTTTTGTTTGCAGTACGCATTGAGTTTGGCATTGTTTTTACTATTTTATGTATATAATGTAAAAAAACATCGTAAGTTTTATTATTGTATGTTTAAACAACAATTATTGCATTCATAAATATTTAAAAATATGCATTAGAAACTTTGATATAATTAAGATGATTTCCATTTTTTTTTTTATAGACTAGAGCTTCACCGCGATCCCACCTAACGGTAAGCGGAGAAGTAATTTAAGAGATAAAACAGAGTAGTCTGGACAGTTTACATAATTCTAATCATTGTACAAATTTTCCTACAAATTAAATATAAAGTAGAATTTTAAGTCAAAAAATTGTTTAGTAATAATATTGTGATTTTTATTCATAATATAGGAATAAGTGATGTCAAGGTACCTTTGTAGTGGTTAAATACATATTAAATATTCACAATGTAAGAATAACACTAGAGAATATGACGTAGCTTAGATTAGTGTTAACAGCTGTCACGACATTTAACCCGACACGTCACTATAATGGATACAGGATATCCGGTGAGTGAGTGTATCCGTTGCAACTATTAGATGACGCACACGTGATTGATTATTGATATACAATACGTCATTTGAATCCTGAAAAAAAAAAAAAACTTACACCAGTGTAATGATTGGAGTAAAAATTAAAGATATGATATAATTTTCGTTAAGTACATACAACGGTTGTGAATCTGTAAATATTGTATAATTCATAAACAACTTTAAAATCATAGTGTCTCCGTCTCCTAAGTAGTAGAAAACTATCAAAACGCCCTACTGCCAAACAGTATTTACATAACTGTTTTAGTTTTATGGGCGTTGTTACTAGATAGATAAACAGCCCACTTAATGTCTCCACTACACAATCGTTCCTATTTTTTTTTTATTGTCTTTTCTTCGAAAAAATCTTTAGATAGTGAAAATAACGTAACGTCTTATCCAAGTTGTAGAGTTGCTTTACAGTAGAAGTAGTCATTGAAGGCTTACTGGTTACGTGCGCCGGCTCCTGAAGCGAGCGATCAGGCGGTACGCGACGAAAGGCCACACAGCCAGCAACAGCAGCGTCGGCGGGCTCAACTCCTGCCACGGCCACCGCCAGCCTGCTCCGTATCGGGACACTTGCTGCAGTGTAAATTCAATTGAACTTACTATTTTTTATCGCATGCTTACAATTGGCCGCAATGTTATGTTATCAGGTGACAATGAATCCGTTCATGGAGAACGTAGTGCATTTATACTCTTTTATATATTAATTGACGGAAAACAACAATCCTGTTAAAGCAGCAGATTTATAAGAGATACAATGTACCAGACGAGTTCGGTAAATCACCATCACTAATTAAACTATGCAATATGGTACTTCCGGAATCGAACCAGGGACATACATGTTACTACATATGATATCAACTATTATGCCAATGAAGCAGTTAGAACTTATTAGGGTTATTCATCTACCAATTATTAAAAAAATATATTTTAAGTTTAACCTAGTTCACATAGATGTTTTTAATTAACATTTCATTTAATTCGAACCGAACAAAAATATTCCGATGCATATATGTTAATTTGTTTACTAACGTCTAGTAGCCTTCGGTCGCCTTCGACGGCCTTCCTAAGCGCGGCCACGTCGGCCTCCAGTCGTGCCAACGCGCCCGGCAACTGCTCTAGTACTTTCAAATCTGTGAAAAAAATATTTTTAAAGCATAGCCATAGAAACCATGTTATCTGTTTATCCATGGGATTGTGTTTTGTATGTGTATACATGTTAGCTATGTGCGGAATAATAATGTCCCCTCTGCAAACAATTTAAAAGAGATCTAATCTGGTGAAGATTAAACATTATTTTATTATAACTAAAGACCAAAAAAGGACATTCTTGTTAGCAGTTTATAACTACAAACATTTACCATTCATAGTAAAACTAATGCGATAAACAAGTTACAACACCACGTTTATTTTCTCGTCTGTGGGTGATTAAAATATTACATATTTAATATTTTCTAGTAACTACGAATATAAGTGAAACATTCACCAGATTGTAATTGATACCTACTCATGACAATATGGCGCTAATAATAATAATGTACGCACTGCACCACATTATGCTCGACATCTTAAAACAAGATATTAAATCTCGTTACACAATTCTCTTTAAACCGGAACACAGTCGTAAAAGATGACAAATGATGTTACAGTTAAGTGTAGTATATTTACGCGTTAGTTGGGATGTTATCTGATAGGCATGCCCATTGCTGAGTCGCGGCGCACTTTGCACTTGCTGCGGCGCCTCGGGATCACTCTGTGAACAGTAACAATGTGATGGCTATGTGGTTAAATATACACATACTTATATTTTCTAATATAGTTTAAGATTTTCTGTAAGACAAATTGAAGTAGCTCTTCGCTTTATGGTTTATATAATTGTTTTTTGAGTTTTTTAAAGATAAGGCCCTAATGTGGCCACCCAGGTGCCCGTCCGTCCGTGCATCCCCGTGTTGCCCGGTCATTAAAAGAGTAATAATTATTATGATGACTTTTAATAAATTTTCTTAGAAAAACGAATGTTACCATCTATTGCGTGAAGAAGCCCCATTGTCATTTACTGAGCAACGCTACTTAACTCGTTACTTTTTCTTTAACTTTTGCACTCAAGTTAAAATAAATACTTTACAACGATTTTAAAATTGATCATCAACCTTGAATGTGCATATATTGCAACATCTACAACCTCTTCGTTGAATATAATACTCATATAAAATACAGTCACCTAATAATAAGTAAAAATGTGCATCTTGTCGATGTAATAGGATGTATACCTCTAAGAAGTTTATTTTCTTGTAAAAAGAAGGCAATTTTTTCGCTGTAAGTATGTGCTGTAACTATAATATAATAATTGTACTTACATCGACTGTGTCTATGAACTCGTCGTCGGAGTCGTGCCGCGTCCGTGGGGGCGAAGCGCTGCGCACCGGGGATGAAGTACCACTCACAGAACGCGAACCTGGAGGTTATCATTGGAAACCGGGACATCTATGTATTAAGTATACAGTAAACAATTACTTAAAATAAACAAAACATTAAAATTCCTATACATTCTGTGGTTTGCTGAAAAAGAACTCCATTAGAGTTACAATTCGGTTAAGGTTAAGGTCGCCGTGTTTTTCGTATTCCGTATGCTAAAAGTAATAAATAGGAATGTGTTTAATTCAACTTAGTAGTCACTAGCTATTTAGCCACCTAGCTAAAATCCTGGAGTGATAGAAAAAGTCCATAACTTTGATTTAGTACCAATACCAATCTACTTGTTCAATATTGTAATGATGACTTATTAAAATTAATACACATTAATTATCGCTAACAAAAAAAATCACAAAAGTGTTGTGAATCTCATGAAACTCAGTTTTGCTCTACATAAATATATGCAGTATTCTTGTGAATAACAAACATTGAATTCAATTCTATTATCGTTTACAGGACGACAAAAATAGGCATATGAAATAAAAACCTACACCAATGTCAAGTCTGTTGTTACAAATCGATAAGCATTAATATCAACACCCGCCAGTTGAGGTTTTTCTCACATCTTTTATTAAAGTAGAACGGCACAAAATTGTGGTTGCAGGTGTTATCAGTATTATAATATTATATACTTATATATAATAAAAATATCAGAATTTAAATGACGTTTTTATATTAGGTCAAAGAGCGTGTCTGTAGCACAACTGGTAAAATACTTTCCTAGAAAAACTCTATTAGGCCGTGGACCTTGGATGAAAGACTAAGGTCCCTAATAACTTCTATTTAGATCATATACTGAGGAGAGAATCCGCAAATACATTGCCTTTCATATAGTAACATACAGTCTAAATTTACATGAAAACCGTAAAAATGTATATAAACTAATAAATAATCTCGTCAAATAAAAAAACATCTATCAAACTGCACTTACAAACTGGTGTGTTATGTTCTGATCGTACGCGCGCTAGCACATCACCAGCGACCAGCTCAAGATCATTATTGAGGAAACCCTGCTCGTCATCATCCACCGACAGGAACGAAGCCACGTCCGAGTTGTAAGACATCGTCTCCACAATCTGGAAAAAATAAAATACTTGCTAAAGGTATCATTATCATTGCATCGTCTTTGGAGCTGTAGAGTACAGACATAGCATAGGACTTGTAGATGATGAATCAGCTGTTTATCTTTATTCCATTTTCTATTTAGATATGAAAAATTAACTGGAGCGGACCAAATATCACTACCGCTAAAGAACATATCCTCCACCTCATGCAGCAGGGTCGAAAAATTTCGGAATTACCTTCCTACCTTTAAACATGAAGAAGGACAGTATGTAGAGAGATAATAACTTCGAATGGACACAGACTTGCAATTTTCACATACAAAAAGCAACGATAACAAAAAAGTATACAGATAAACAAAATTTTTTGAGATAATGTATTCGAGTATTGACTGATGATCGATTAATGTATTTAAATATTTGAACGAGTAAATACAGCTTACAAAACATAGCAGTTGGAAAATAATATTAAAGTACCTTGTGTAATTCGTCCACGTACGCCAGCATCGCCTCCTCCTTTGTCATATTGCCTAATTTGTTCCACGACTCCCATTTTGCTCTAAAATAATATTTTATACAATTATTTGTATATTATTGAAGAGATCCATAATCAGGCATAAGTAAATCTGTAGATAAACCAGGGCCACTAATATGGTCCTGAGAATTATTTGACTTAAGTAGCAATAGTGAAGGCTCGAAGGACTGACAGACGTAACGTAGAGCTGTAGGTAGGCAGCGCATGGATCGGTGATAATGATGGTTACTAAATGATATTCAAAGACTTTATTACTACTTGTCAAAAATGCTATCATACCTGTTCACTACATCCCAGAAACCCGGCCTAGGTTTATTGCATGGTCCTTCCGTCGCTTGTTTGAAATAACTATAGAATCTCAGCATCAATTCATTGCTCGGCTGATATGAACCTTGTTTGCAAGAGAACATAGTTTAAATTAATATTATAGGTCAAAATGTTATCAAACTTGTAAAATAGATAAAGTGTAACAACACTGTCATAAACTGTGTGACGTTCGAGTATCTGTTCGGAGGCTGGTCATTTGCTCCAGATTCAAGACTTCTGCTAGCATTGGGGACCTAACCTGAATAGACCTCGCGAGGTTTTTCCACTAGTTCCCTGAAGGGAATCCTCGATTTCCGCAGGCTTGTGGGAGCCCCGAAGCGGGTTGCTACTTATTATGTTATTCCCGATTTGGAAGTTGTCGAAGAAATCTTTGGGGAAAGTCTGTGTGTGACTTAAACTATATATTTTTTTTTTAGTTTATGACTTTTTAAACCGTATAAGTATTAGCTTTCTGCACACAAATTTCACACAACAGTCCCATTTACAGAAAACTTGTAAAGCTATATGAACGCTAACATAAGTCAAACGTTCAAATATTGACTGTAGAGATATTTAACTGTATGTTAAATAGTACATTTAAATATTTAGTAACAATTGTATTTCTGTAAATAATGTTTTTTAAAACGATTTCATAAACATTTCGACGGCGGGGACGAACCTAATAATATATCTACATCAAATGATGAGCTATACATTTAAATAATAAACAAAGTGACAAAAAATATAGTTGAATGTTAATGTATAATTTATAACGATTTTTTTTAATACAACACATGTGTTCACATACTTGTTTATATGCAGTAAGCATTACCAGTTGCCTATAGAAGGCTGTGCGAGTTGACGACACCAAGGAAACCTTACCATGACCTTTTTGTAGGACCCAATTTTGTAGCTCTTTGTATTATCATTATTTATAGTTTTGTCGTTATTAATTATGCAAACAGACCCGACTTGTTAGTATACACATACAGTTAAGCAAAAAACATTAAACATTTTTAGTGTACATATGAAAATGGTACTTGTCATTGCTACGAAGTATATTTACAGAATAAACGTTTAAATTTAATTTGTAGATTATTGTATTATATGATTAAGCCTAGTTTTGATAAGAAATCATAATATTTATACTATGTACAGTTAATTATCGTATACGAATATTACTTTACAATCAACAATTATTTCAAATTACCTCTCGTCATGTGAAGAATATTTTAGTCATATCAATAAAACGGATATTAACAAACAAAGCAACGATAACACATAAACAACGGCCTTCAACATTCAAATTCAACTGTTAGTATCAATTAAAAACATTTTAATCGTTATCTCTTTCTAGATTATTTTTTATTTATAGAAACTAACTACGGTCGTAAGTCAAGAAGAAATAGGGTACATGCAGCTCCTTTCTAAACTTTTTCAATAGCATCAGATGAAAAGGTATATAGTGGGTTTTATTCGGAGGCCATATATTATAATATTGTGGATGATGTCTTCTGGCGGAAGCCAGGGTTATATGAAGATTGCAGCAACGACGGCTTCTCTCTGCGAAAAGGGTCAGTCGTCTCTTGTCCCCTTCAGCAGCCTCCATTTACGCCACAATAGTTTCACCACCATAAGGAGGCTACGGCCTTCCATGCAAAATCTTCTCGTGGCATAGCCAACACTTACTGTGCTGCTGGCAAGAAATTCCCCGTATCGGTTTAGTATAATCAGATATTAGGTCTTCTTATTGTAACCTAATTATACATGTTACGATAAAGACATACATACATATACTTCAATACCTCATTTTGCGTCGTTTCGTTTACCGATAATTATCACTGTGCGTCGTTAGATTTTTGAGGTTGCGTTGTTTTAGGTACGAATCTCTACTTTTTTTAGAATATATTTTTTTCTACAAGATGGAAACACCTTTATTTTTAATTGCGCCATGCCATCAAAACATGGCCATTACCTTTATAACTAAAAATTAACGCTATTTTAATACAGTTTCTTTTTCACTTTGTTTTGCTAATTTTAGAGTAGAGTTTCAATTAGTGTGTTTTGCTTTTTTAAAAGATAATAATACATTTTTATGTAACAAAATTTTCCGGGATGTTTCTGGTTACAAAAAAGGTAAATATTTTTCCAATTTATTTATTGTCCGAGTTATATTATTTTTTTTACACACGCATGTAATTTTTTGTTTTGATTAAATATCTTTTATTTTGTTTTTGTATGTATGTAATAAAATTCTATATCATTTTTGTTTTTAAATGTTTATCTAGTACAATTTACTTTTTAAAAAGTAGTATTTTCGTAACTCTGGAACCTGTCTTCGATCTTAACATGGTTTGCTAAAGAAAATCTTAATTCACTTTACGTCGTTTCTACGTGCGTCATGGTTTTTGGAACGTGACCACGACGCAAAGTGAGGTATTGGTATATGATAAATAGAGTTTCTTATAAGCGTACTGTAACCCTATGACACAGTTATTTAAATAGAAGGGACCTCCAAAATTTAACATGCTGCGTTAGTTGCAATAGAAAAGAGAAAGTGGCTGCGGTGTAACGAGCGTTGAGTAGGTAGCTGGTTACTGTTTGTATTACTGCTCAGTTTATATGATAAACATGTAACACAAATACATAGACGTCTCTAAAACTATGTT
The DNA here is from genome assembly GCA_018247975.1 of Parides photinus. Classification (NCBI taxonomy): domain Eukaryota; kingdom Metazoa; phylum Arthropoda; class Insecta; order Lepidoptera; family Papilionidae; genus Parides; species Parides photinus. Next base: position 24,626 of record DWHU01000171.1, read on the forward strand.
TGCAAAAGGCAACCCAGTTAATCACGATGACGCTATTTGGTAATATCATGTTTTTAATTAATTATAATAAGACGTTTATTCGCACCACACATACAATAACATTACTACAAAAGTATATGATAGCGAAAAGGTCTGAGCAAATAATGCTGATTTTCAGAACTCCCTGCCGTTTCCATTGTCGTACACATGTGTTAGCATATGTAAATTAATTTAAAAATGAATCAATTGACATAAATATACAAAAGACAATTAGGTCATGTTAACCTCGTATCTTCTAGCTATAACGCCCTTCAAACCGGAACACGGTAATCTTTGCATGCTTCTTACTATATAGGAGCAGCGCAGAGTGAAATTAAGATAAAAATAACTCTAATCTTCTTCTTCTTTGTCTATCCCATTTTTCCCAATTTCTTGGGGTTGGGGCAGTGTGTTAGTCTCCATCTGTACTAAACACA
>DWHU01000172.1:0-25076 GCA_018247975.1 Parides photinus
GGCCGGCTCGACCGGTGTGATACCACGGCCTCACTCTGAAACCAGGATCTGTTTTTTCGCTGAGTGAGTGAGGTTTCTGGAGCCCAACGCCTCTCCCCTCCCTCCTAATTACCTCCTAAAAGGCCAGCTACGCGCCTGTAACTCCTGAATTGCGGAAGTCCATGGGCGACGGCAGTCACTTACCATCAGGTGACCCGTTTGCTCGTTTGCCTCCTAATTGTATTAAAAAAAAACCTAGTGGGAGATTTGCAAGCACTGCGTCTGTGTTATCCTTATCATGCTGTAATTATGCCTGAATCTCTTCTAATGGTTACACAGTACCCGGTTGCTGTAAATTTTGAAAATGTAATTTTGTTTTTAACCAAACCAAACATTCGTCTGCAGTAAATTAAGTGCATGTCATTATTTGTTACTTAATTCGCTTATATGTTATGTTTGTTTATTGGACAAATGTCCACCGCTAGGCTCGGGCGCCGCAAGTCCAGTGGCATTTAGCAACTTGACATTTACTGTAAATGTGGAGCGTTGCGCAGTGGCTTGCAATGTGTAACTCCGATGTTTATGCTAACCTTTCAGTTTTCAAAGTGTATGATAACTACCTATGGTTTTTTTTAGGGTTTAACAGTAATAATATCGTACTTACCTTCAACAAATACACAGACTCGCACTCTGCGCTAATTCGTTATATAACGCCGTAAATATTTTATGCTGTCACGGTGTTGAGGGTAATAATGCACCGAAACCGGTGCACGACGATGAAAACCAAAAAAAAAATCAATAACATTATTTACCATCGACTGGTTGGCTTGGCTGGACATAGGCCTCTCCCAAAAAACGCCACTTAGCTCGAACTTAGGCGGTACGTATCCATCCAACAATTGCTCACTTGTAAATAAATATTAAAGCTGTGTAGATCATGTACATACGTATACAGCCCACTTACACTACGTTTCTCACGGTGAGAGAGATGTGAACTTTATCCCTGTAAATGTACTACAACATATTAATGGAAAAACATGTTTTTCATGAATCTTGCAAGCGGCTCCCTCCGCGTTAGACACGGGCAATATTAAACCTAGACGTTAAATAATAAAACATATCGCTATCCGTCATAATAAGTATGATGAATATTGTGAACAATTCCGTGTTCTTTGTGAACTTATTCCCTGTCATGACATATTCCGTTCTAAAGCCACGATGAAAAAGTAGGCCTCGTGCCCACCGCCAAATATAAAACACATTTACATAACATTTAAATTCATGTGTACATTATAATTATTCCATCTATCTTCACCGCTCCGTAAGTACTTTTACCCTGGTTGAGATTAATTGACTTTTTCCCACACACTATTAAAATGAAAGGAAAGTAAACTTATCACATTGGAATCAAATAATGAAACCCGATTTAGCCTGGAGACATTTAAGATCTCGAAGAAATCGGGTGCGGTGGCCGCGGGCCGGGATTTCTTCAAATGTTCAGCGACGTCAACGTGTGTGTGTGCATCGGGGAGGCATTGAAATCTAGTTCTAAAACATTACGTCCTGCTGGACCTCTGCATGCCTATTAGTGCTTTCAAGTGTATTTATCCATTACACTTTCCTTTTGTTACATTTAAAAATATTTTGCCGATTCTATGCGTATGTTATTGTTAAATTCACTTAAGTCTTTTATTAACTTTATTGTTACTGTTACAACTGCTGTGTATACTCCGCTGTCATGCTTAAGAAGAATCTGTGATGTCGTATTGGCTTCTACAAATCTTCCGGCTTCGAAAAATATATTATAAACAAAATGTGGCTACGTCCTTAACCACTTAAAAGCTTGTAATTCTTGTAGTATTAAAGTGTATACATTAATGGGTATTCCTGTTTCTCATGTCCTTAATCTACTGACTGCCATTATTTTGAACTTTATGTGTAGCGTTAACTGACTAAACTACTGACAATGTACTAACAAACTTGTTGCATCTTAAACGTATTTAAGTTTTGATTTTTCACTACATATACGCAGATGGTTAATTTATCCCGTTAGGAATTACAGCAAAATTAAAACGTGAAGAAATAACTAACGAAGTCAATGTCAAAGGGTCAAAAGTTCCACATGTAAATGTTTTAAGTTTTTTTACTTGTATTGTTGGATTTATTTATAATAAACCATGCATTAATTTTTTTTAATGTGGAGATAGGCAAAATGTTAAGCAGATGGTAGGAGATTCGCATCTCTAACCATGTAATAATATAAGTAATGCGCCGGTTATTTACACTCCACAACATTGTGCTGTCTTAGCTTTGACTAGGAATGTGGCAGGGCCTCAGTAATTTTTCGAGCTACAGCGCCTTTTAACAGAAGACAGTAATGATTGACGATAAAAGTAGAAATTGTGATATTACTTTCCTTTATGCTACTGCTATTTTTTAAAATATTTAAATATGTTGTACAATTGATTTTTTCTTTTTATTTACAGGTAAATCTACTTAAAATTGCTTTTGCATGTTGATGGACGGTGTTAGTGAAAGGTATGGTGTTCTTTACTGTTACTAGCGTCTGCTACAATACACGAAATTGAAAAAGCTTACATAAAAGCCATTTTAAAATTTCTTTTATCAGCGCCATCTGTTAGACACACGGTAAACCACGGCAAGTTGTTCAATCTGTCATTCCTGTTATCTACTTGGCGCTCTAAGATTTCTTTGGGTACTTCGAGATGGCGCTGTAAGAAATTTTACGTATGTAGGTTCCGCCGCAGCTCTTACTGCTACCGATAAAAAGTAACGTTCAAACATTACTGTGTTCTGGTTTGGAGGGCGTTGTATACCAAATTAATGGTGTAACGAGACTTACCATCATATGTCGCTTCGTTGAATTAATAAAAGCATAAATTTAATACCAATACAAACCATTATGTAGTTTAAAATATTGTAAGTAATAATATTATTGAGAAGAATTTGTCACAAATCTTTTGTGTCATATATCATTCGCGTGTTTTCGTTTTGGTAAGATTTAAGATGAGAGGCTGCGTTCGTTTGCTATAAGTTGGTCTGTTTGAAAACGGGTCGATTTTCAAATCAGTCACACCAGTGAGCCGGCTCCTTTGCCAACGTGGTAACATCTTTTTACAAACGTGTCCCTGTGGTGTATGCAAAGTGAAAAATAGCACTTGTGGCGCGAGGACGCCGGAGTGCTGCGACACTCCTCGCCGCCACTCCTCGCGCAGCACTCGCGCGGCACTCTTCGCTTCGCATTTCTTTGTATTCGTACTAATATTTCGTTCCAGTTTCCTCCTGTGCACAGGTTCACATCAATAAATTACATTTAGAACTTGCGGACACCCCGCAGACGACCTGATGGCTAGCGCACACATTAATAATGTCCTGGTAACCGAACATGATCACTCTGCAGCGTTTTCTGGTGATAAATTCGTGAACATATGGTTAATTTAAAGATGGACTATACAAAACACAGACACATACGTCAACTTTGAGTTAGTATCTTTTTACGATACTTTGATTTTTCACGAAGAAGCTGTTTTGTTTTAGTTTTATGGGTTCTAATCTACTGTGCAGCTTGCCTGTGCAGGTTGTGCGCCTTCCAGCTCCTTTATTTTGTTCTCCATGTTGCCAATTGAACGGAGGCAGTGCCGCGGCAACTTAATAACTAAAGTTCTCGTGTTTGTTGGATTACTACGGAACTTAATTACGTTGAGGTTTAACTTGTTGATACGAGATGTCAATTTACACGTTCACGAGTCTAGTTATTTAACCGTTATGTAGTAATTAGTGCAGGTCGCGTTACTGCCGGTACTCGTACGTGACCTCCGCGTCGGTGAATATCACGATACACTTTGTTCCTACAACGCAACACAGCTGCCAGCGGACCGGACACGTTTTGATGGAAGCAGATATTAGCTAATTAGATTTTTCACTTATATTATAGTACTAGTCTAGTCTTCACCCCATCGCCTCCTCTTCCGTCCTTTACTCATCAATTAAAATAGGTTTTTATTCCGAATGCAGTTTTATTAGTTGGTACACCGGCTCTCGCGTGTCGCATTGCACGTGTAATTGCTGCCAAATGTCGGTGTTCACTATTTTCTGTTCAAATACAATATTTTTTGTCAATTACTATTAGTATGAACGTTTTAATATGATATATCCTTGCTGAGTTACAATAGACAGTGAATCCTTTTTTCCCATTATACAGAGCTCACCGCCCGCGCCGCCGCCGGCCTCTCTTCTTCTGTACTTAGCAATTCTATGCATACGTAACAGTAGGAGGCGATCTCTGTTGCCCGGGGGCCATGTAGATCGTAACTTAAGGACTTAAGCATATTAGTATAGTGTTTCAATGTATAAAGTATTAGATCTGTTGGAGTTTCATGGGCATCATGACAACGACAGTGTTGAGGTTCCAAGTAACTACACAGCGCATTATCATAAAGAACGTACACATACACACAGACTTCATATATCATTTATCATTGGCTAATTATGTGGTCGTCACACCGCTCCACGTAATGAAGAAAATGATATTATAATATTACACGAGTTACCCTTCGCTTTGTGCCTACTAAGCCGAGGCGAGTATGAGGCCTTGACGCAGCCTGATGCGTAACTTCGCCGTCACTGATTTTTTTCACCTTTATTAAAAAAAATCTCTTTGTTAACATTATAAGCATACTTTTTTTTTAAAGATAAATCTGTTTATTTAAAAAATATATATGTTTTGTGACATTTTGTTAGCTAAAATAAGACAAAAATTTTTTTGGAGGCGCCGGGTATCGATCCCGGTACCTCTCGCATGCTAAGCGAGCGCTCTACCATCTGAGCTACGCCCCCTGCTATCAGAAGCGTTGAATTATGTATATGTACTCTGCATCCGCCACGGGTACGTTACTAAAACAAGTTCAGCGTCGCCACTACGAGGTCTGCTGTATCACAATCTTTAATATCTTTCACTGTCATATCACCGGTAAATTTTACCAAATAGATCAGATATATAACATTTATCATAAAAATGTGTTAATAAAAAAAATTATATAAAAATAATTTAAATGCCTGGTTTCAACTGAATTTATTGTTGTGGTTTGTTTGTGTGATGTCAGGGTGAATGCTTGCTGCACAATCTGGTCTGGGCTGCATGACGGTATGTAGCCCACGCGCCGCACCGGACTCGTGTCGCCGGCGCGCGCTCACGTTCCCGCACCACCGCTGCAGTATTATATTACTGTGTTATTGGAGCGGAAGTCATGCGACACGTTTGTGGCGGATCACAAGGTCACGTAACCGAACCGAGGGAATTTCAGTTTATAAAATAGTATTTGTACAGGGGTTGCAGTCATTAAAGATCACCCAGTGAGAAATTCACTCCTGGTCGTCGTTGTAACCGCAGCAAACGCATCGATTGAACGATGAATCAGTGGTAAACTTAGATTATATAGAAAATTTGAGTTAAATAACAGTTATTTTCTTATTTAATTTATGAAAAATGTATTCCCTGAAACAAATGTTCCCAAACTTTTTTTTTAACATAGACCACTTACAATATTTAACTAATCGAGGTAAATTCCTGCAGCTACTGAGTATGTAATATGCAAGTTGTTACAAGTAACGGTTGCTGAGCTTCTTAAAATATTTGCTTTACATAATTTATAGGTTAAGTCAAGCTTACATTTAGTTCTTCACTATCGGAAGCAGATTCATTTTGTGGACCCCGCTGACGAATTGTGAACTGAAATATTTTAAGATTCGAATGTAGACCTCCGCTAAGTCTCCGGTGGATCCCTGAGAATCCACCGAGACTTCTTCGTGATCTGTGGTTGTATAGTATAGAGCGACTGTTATTCTCACTTTAACAAACCATGTCAAGTCACATCCGTCATGATCACCACCAACTGTTCAATGAGCAACCTTCAGGCGCGACCTCTACCTCTCATCTCGTTCTAGTGCGCGGTATGTTTTTGCTCCGCTGGCGCTGTGTTTGTTCTCGAAGTATTGGAGCGGAAATCAGTCCCACGTCCCGACGTACTCTTTCAAATGAATCGAACGGACGGCGCCGCCCTCCACATCGCTGACTCTTGCCTATTATCCGCATTAGTAAATGTTAATCAACCAATATATCTAATTGGAAATCCTTTTGTGTTAAACTACATTTAAAGAACAAGTAATCAACGTGATGTATCAGACAGCGTGTGTGCAGGAGGTATTTAATCTACTCGTTCAAAAAAAAGGTTTTCGATTTGGAGTAAGTGAAAAATCCGTAATACATTTCTGTATCAGGAAACTACATAAAAGTGATGTTCTTGTCGGTAGTTTAAAAAAAAATTATTACATGTATTCGTCGTTAAGGCAAATTCTGCGAGCCATGTCTTGACTGAGACAGCTTATCTAATACTGGGCGCGCGGACCCGGGCCCGTGACCTAATTAATTAAATATAAAAAAATCACTACCGCTAAGAGTATAGTTATCAGGCAGCGGATTTTCACTTTTATGTGTGTATTTTTATGTTTTCTGGCGAAGCGGCTCGGTCGTGGGAGTCGAGCTCGGGCTCGTTCTCCGACCACCTCTGCCAGTATCGCAAAGCCTATGCTGCGAGAACAGACCCGGAGTGTGGTTATACCTCGTATGTTGGATGTTGTGTTGCAGCATCTCCGCGCGATTATTATGTCCTAAGTGTGGTGTGTGTGTGTCGTGATGACCCGTGTTGCTCAGCTGCCGAGGCCGCGACGCCTTTGCGTCTGTGTGTGACCGCGAACAGTTTCGTTCTCATTACGTGGTCGCGGCGGGCAGCGCGGGGGGAGCTCTCTTAAAATATTTGTTCACTCCGACGTCACAGCGGCTCCGAGATGAAATTTAATTTGAATTTGCTGAATTTTGTCCCCGAAAAGAGGAAGGAATCTTGTTTTCAATAGAAATAATTATTTTGCACAACGCTCCCATTTCATTAGCAACAGAGTAAATAGTTCCATCAAAGACTACATCGCCACTTACCATCAAGTGGGATCGTAGTCAAGCGCTAGTCTGTAATAAATTGAATTAATAGATTGAATTCCTCGACTTTAGTATCTTAGAGGTCAAAAATAAACATTCAATCTCTTATAGTTCTGCTTTAAGAAAGTAGCACCTGTTAAAATATTTACCCAAAGTTTTTATTACCCACTCCTCCGATTTCTGCTGCGGCCGCAGAGGCCCGGGGCTTCTATAACTTGGCTAGCTGGCTACTTGTTATTATTCTAAAAATTTGTATTATAAAACATTGAAATTTCAAAGTTATTGGTTGTTTGAATCCCTAAATATAAACGTTTTGTTGGAAGAATAGGTGGGTGTTCTTTTATTTTTATATTTCGATGGATTCGTTTTCTACAGCAAGCATTATCATGATAATGAAGACCCAGGGTTTCGTAGAAACTGATATCACATTATTTTTTTCCAAAGAGAAAGAGTGATGCCTGGGAACTGAAGTCTTTATTGTTTTCAGTAACAAAATCATATTTAACGTAATGTTACAGTATAGCAGTGTCTATAAGACAACGCGTAATTAATCGATTGCAAAGTTTTTTTTTTATTGCCATGATAGCCGAGTGGTTTGGGACCTCGGCCTTCGATTCGGAGGTCGCGGGATCGAATCCGACGTGCACCAATGACTTTTCTAAGTTATGTGCGTTTTAAGAAATTAAATATCACTGGCTTTATCTACCAACCCGCACTTGGCCAGCGTGGTAGATTATGGCCAAAACTCTCTCCATGACGAGAGAAGGCCCCGTGTCCCAACAGTGGGAACATTTCGAGGGTTGTTAAAAAAAAAAAAAAGTTTATTTTTAAAAAAATAATAACTTTGAAACGAATAAAATACTGTACAATAACGAAGTGTCGCGATCATCTGAAACTGAAAGTACAAATTGGACAGCAAACGCGACCCAAAATGTTTAAAAGAAATTCGCAGATGAATTATGTAATTTCTTTTGCGAAGGACCTGATAAATGAATTATCAGCACAGTGACGGCGAACGAGAGGGGCGGGAAGGTGAAAGGATCGAGGGCCCTCCGCGGCCGAGAGGGTCCTCGAGCGGACGCGTTTGTTTTGTCGTCTGCCATCGCCGCCGATAAGCAACGGAGTGTTAATGTGGAGCCGCCGCCCGCCGCCCGCTGCCCGCCGCCCGCCGCGCACCAGGCGGCACTCATTTATTGTTTTGTATTGTTCTCAGTGACACACACACACACACACACACACACACACATCACCGCCGGCAGCCCCGCGCGCGGCGGTCAGTCGCGGCCTCTTACAATTACACGCTCCGCACTCCGAGTGAAGTTTTGTATTGGACGGCGAGGAGTCGTAGCTTACGTGTGGCGAGGCCTCCGCGTGTCCATATATAATATTATTTAGTGAGGCGGTGAGCAGACTATGTACCCACTGTAAACGAACAAGAATGAACAAGTGCAAACTTATTAAGGAGCGGATAAACAGCAATAATTTTTATGAACTGAGCTGATGTCAGCGAGCGTTCTCTTTGAAAATCGGAAGCGCTCTCTTTGTACTAATTTAATATTGTAATTACGCTTTGAAGAAATTATAAAGAGGGCGGACCTTTACGTAAATGAAGTTAGCGTATTTTCGTCCGTTGGAGTTCTGGATGGGTCGAAGTTTGCCGCGCGGAGTCGAGGAGACCTCTTCTTTTGATTAGTTGGACAGTATTTTAATTGACCGTTTTGAGGAATCCGCCGTCAGTGCGCCGCGGACAGTTGCACTCGTTAGCGGAGGCCGGCACGGATTTGTTTAATACACAGCTCATTCTATGATACTACGTTTCTGTTAGATACTTTAGACCACTCAAATGAACCTATACAATCACAATAGTGTATGCATACACCGTTTAATAACTCACATAAAAAAACGGCTAGAAAACACACCGTGTACTAAAACTCGTGCTTCAGGCTCGTGGTACGGCGGCACGGTCCACTTACTTTACATTTATATCTTTCCTTATTCATACCCAATTCTTGTTATGAATTGTAGAAAGTTGTCTAAAATATAGTACCTATCGTTTAATCAGCTGGCCGTGACACCTTATTACGAGAGAAGCGGAGTGATAAAATTCCCAAAAGACTTTTTACCGAACTATGAATGAACCAACTCCGCAATTGATTTTAACAATTTTAATTATATAAGAGATATGACATTTAACGCTATTGTTTCAATCAATGGCTTGTTTAATTGAATGTACAAATAAACTTGTAGTATTTAATGAAGGTTTTCTATCCTAAACGTTTTTCATGAATAAACCGTAACATATGATGGAGATGAGTGGATAACGGTCCATACCCTGTCCATACCTGGTCCATGCCGTGGACACTCCTTTGAAGGTATAGAGTCTACTCCAGCAGCCCGCGCACTGCCCCCCGCACACCGAGGCCACAGGGAGCGCCCCCGCGCCGGTAATCACTCCTCCTTTGACGCGGTGCCCCGGGGACTTAGTTTGGCGGCCCTCGTGAATATTTGATGCGGGGCGGCTCCTCCCGCGGAGCCGGCCGTCAGGACCCGAGCCCACGCTGACGGCGCACGTTCGCGTTTTTCTTTTCATTTAACTCTAAGGTCGAAGTTTGTTAACATTTTAATATACGTTTAAAAACGCAAGAAACGCGCGACACTTTCACAAAAAAATACAAAATTATGTGAGTCTCGTCGACCCCCAGAAAAAGGGAATGTTTAGAAGATTTACTCCGCGTGAAAATAAATAAAATGACAGTCTTTCTAGGGCTGCTAATTAAATTTGGTTTCACAGCGATGGTGGCTGCGCACTATACTGATTTGTTAAATATCAAAGGGTAGCGCACGACCGCGATCGCACCTGATGTTTAGTGATGTTGTGGTCTAACCCATTGACAGACTATTCATTCTTTTCTCGAAGACACCCACACAGTGGTGGTACGGGAACACAGACTTCGGTAAGTTGTGCCGCTCCTTTGCTCTCTGTATGAAGAACAAGGAGCTGAATCTCTGATGTTTCAGTCTACGTGTAGCAGTGGCGCGCGCCGTAGCACTCGTGAAGCCGTCGTCGTAGCACGTGTAGGTCAGTCGCAGCACGCGTAGAGTCGTCGTAGCACGCGTAGAGCCGCCGTAGCACGCGTGAAGCCGTCGTAGCACGCGCAGAAACGTCGTAGCACGTGCAGGGCCGCCGTAGCGTCACCTCGGCCGCCGCCGTCTCCGTTAGTACAAAGCTTGCTCTTATATTATTACGTCCTTATTAAATTTATTTTATAATACTTTACCCTAGAACTTATTAAATTATTTTTGGCAATTACATATAGTTTAAATTTAAAAGCATCGTAAGATTCTTACAAGAATTAATTTTGAGCATTTCTTTTCGATGACAAGTCTATTCAGTCATACCTGTGTGCCAACGTAACTATGGTACCAATAAACTAAAACTGTGCATGGGGTGTATGGCACTGTGTAAACATTTCATTACCGCCTCCTTATATATAGTAAACGTATCAATCATTAGCGAGTGCGAACACAATCCATAACACAATTTTCGTGCCATTTATAACATAAACTCGACATTTGTAGGACACTTCACGTGTAACTTAATAATAACGTATGAATTGAAAAATCATAAATCGTCTGGCACATATCCTGCAGCGCATCACCATCACAATGGCGCAGTGCCTGTGATCAGGCCAGGCCGGAGCCGGCGCGGACGCGACCGCGATCGGGGACTTGTGATATTGGCTGCCAACACAGCAGTCTGTTGCTCTTTATGAACATGTATTGTTTATTGTAATACAATAGTAACAATATTAACAAGCGCTTTATTACTTGTAATAAAGGGGACGTCCGTTACAAAATATCAGGTAATAGACAACGGGAATAGGAGCTCATGGGATTAAGCGGCTCGCGATTAGTGACTGAAAGCATACTCTTTGATAGAAGTCTTCAACGATGAGCATGCTTTTTGTTACATGGCAATAAAGAGATAGGATTTTAGATGAATTATTATTTACCTTCTCTTATTCTGTTTAATAAAAAATCAATTATTACCACTGCATGAGTTAGTGACATTTTTATTCTGTCCAGAATAGTTTTAACAAACATTTTTTCTTCCAATTGTTACCGTTCTCAATTATACATACGGTTAATTAGTAGTTAGAAAAATGAGCATACTTGTCAGATCTGAATAAGTTAGTATCTACTGTGACTTTGATTTTGATTGCGCGGGAAGTGGAGGCGATTAAAATAATACGAAGCCGATCTTAAGCTCTATAGCGATAAAAGTGTGCCAGTGATTTGAAACTGTGTTAATTCCTCCAGCAGGAGGAGCTCGAGGTGCGCGAGGAGAGGCCGCAACACTTTGCTTAAATTTTAGATGAGCATGGCGGCTGCGGCCTGTTTTCAAATAAAGCGGTGACCTCCTAGCTCTGTGTGCCGTTCCGGAGTACAAACTGCCGGCGTTTATAGTTTCAATGAAAGTGTTTAGTAAATGTTAACTTACAGAGCTTTGAGCATGTTACTATAACCTACCCGATCACATCAACACGAATAATTCTTCTGCGAGTCCGAGTACGGATAGTTCGTTCGTTGCAATGAACAATTCATATTTCACGTAAAGAATTTATTAAATAAATATATGAAACATGTTAATAGTATATCTAATTTGTCGTAGTGATTATAACCGGTGTCATCGGTGCAAGGGTCGGCTCTTAGTCCTTACCTATTTCTGCTAATAATTGATGTTTTAATGTCCGATATACAAGACAGATGCCTCATCTGGTGCTTGCTTTTTGCCGATGAAATCGTACTAATTGCGGAGAGTGGCCAAGAGTTGCAGAGTAGACTGGACTTGTGGAGGCAACGACTGGAGAGTAGCTCTAAAAGTCACCAGAACCAAAACTAAATATATGTTCTGCAACTTCGGCTATCTCTTCAGTCCCGTTACAATAACTTGCCGGAACGCCGATGCCGGTCTGCTGCGATTTTCACCACCTTGGTTAATTTCTGCAAAGTGATGAAGAAATTGACCGAGACATTGGGCAAAGAATCAACGCAAGGTGGATGAAAGAGAAACAAATCTCAAGTACAATATGTGACCCGAAAATGCCTTTAAGGATCATGGGCAAAATTCACGAAATTATTGTAAGATCTGTCGTATTGTATGGATCAGAGTGTTGGGCAAGGAAGGAGAAGGATGAGAAGCGAATGCATGCAGCTGAGATGAGAATGTTGAGGTATAGGAATGCATGGAGAAGACTGACATACTACGCCGTCCCCGAATAAATTGGAAAAAAGGCAGAACAATGATGATGATTATAACAGGTGTGACGTTTTATTATTTGAATAGTATATACATATGTATACTTATACTGTATATATATAAATGAGGCCATTGTTTTGAATCGGTTCTTTAATTTCACTAGATCCATAATTTTCTCAAAGTGTTCCCGGCGTGTACTGCAGGAATAATTAGCTCCATGTTGTTTATTTACTTAACTTATTTGCTATTACAGTCACTGCTGAATTAATGTCTCTATAACGTTTGGTTAAATTCGTAGCGATGTTTGCATTGTTATGGGCGGGTGTGTCATTTATCATCAGGTGAACGTCTCGCGCGTCGCGTCGCCGGCGCTGAACCGGCTCGGCTCCAGCGCGATGCTGACACGAAACCATGGTAACGGCAGCAAGGACCGGCGCGACGTCTCCCGTCTCATTAGCTTCGCCAATCAAATAATGGCGAGTGTCTGCGGGGCGCGGCGCGGCGGGGGGCGGCGCGCGGCTCGGCCGGGCGGGCGGGCGGCCGCTCAGTGCTCGCCCGCCCGCCCCGGCAGACGCACGTGCCGCGCCGCGCCGCGCGTCCGACCGGCCAGCTGACGTGTCGCCCGCCGCGGCGCCCGCTCCCGCGCCGCCTCCGTGCAAACCTCGACAGTGCTGGTAACGAGCAACGCAGCGCGACAACACGCCGCGTGCTTTAGCGCCCCCCACTCCCCCCGCACACGCACACGTGACACGTGACACCGCCCGGACGAGTATCGCACATAGATCATTACATACACCTGCATCGAAGGAATAGGACAAAACAACTGATAGTAGCAATCTGAATAATTTACTTTTAATTATCCAATCCGTCAACGAGACAATAATAATAATGTAACGCGAGTGCTTAGTGTGGATTTATAGCGGAGAGGAATAACCGATATGTCTAAAGCAGAGGTTCTCTTGCTTTTTTTCTCATAGAACACTTTAAAAATTTAGCTAACCTGCAGCTACATTTGTACCATAATATATTCCCAAGTTGTTACAACTAGCAGTCGCTGAGCTTTTTAAAATATTATTTGCATACACTGATAGGTGAAGTCAAGCCGACATTTTAGTTTTAATTATCGAAATCTGATACATTTCGTGGACCCCCGCTTACGAATTGTGTACCCGTCAGTTTTTTGTTACATGGATATAGACCCCTGTCGAGCCTCCCGTAACCCCCTGGACCACTTTGCAAACTTAGGATCTAAAATATTCATAACAGGGCTTACACTAAAAACACTCGACTACATCACGAATATCGGATAATTAGTATACCACTATTATATCGTATTAATTAACATTTTGAATGAAGGACGTATCTAAACGATCCTTGCATTCCACCTGTCCCTACGGGTTAATGCCGGGTCCGTATGTGATATGACATGTACATATGTATACATTGCTGCGACGTAGGTGTTCGCTTGTCGTTATGGTCAAGTTCGGTTAAACGGCGGATTTCTCAGTTTAATGGTTGTTATGAACGATTTCTGATTTAGGGGTAGTCATTAGCGAGCTGCTTGACGGCACTCGTCAGCAGCACTTCTGGAGCGTCAGTTGAATCATTAATGAGTTCGTTTCGCGCTCCCCTCGCGGTCTACTCGCTGAATAAATGAATTTTAACTCGAATCGGGCACGGTCCCGGGTTTTAATCCGCAATTGATTATTTAATGCTATAATTACGCAGAATAAGCGCTAAGTTTGTGCGTTGGACGCGACTCGTGCGAGTCGTCGGAGCGTTTGGCGGTTGATGTTAACCCCGAATCCTTACTCTGTACTTCAATATTAAGTGAGAATTTATAACAGCATACTCTGCATATAAAAAACATTACGCGGATTGTCTGTTAATACAAAATTTCGAGTGCACGCGTTGTTGTGTATAAAGAATTTAAGTAATTTTCATGGCGGTTATTGCCCTGTACAACCCGCTGGTACAATTACATATCCGCATTACGAAAGCTCTGTAGAGTTTGCGCGTGTGGCTGCATTTTAGACAATAAGTGTATTCATAGACGAATCATACCATCTTGTGCATTTGTATACAGTGACACATTGAACACAAATACTCCTATCAATTACTGAATGTTCAATAAGAAACTAAGAAAATGAATTTCTTCCACGTTTCCCGTCAGGCGGGGCCCGGGGCCGCCGGTGAGAGATGCGGGACATTTGTCTGTTGAGACGCAATCAACGCTGGTTTTTGTTCAGCCCCTCCCCTCCCCCTCTCCCCTACGCACTACCTTTACGACGTATTGCAATTACTACTTTTTAGCTCGTAGTGATAGTGAATCTCTTTTGGCGAACACCGTCTGGGTAGGTACCACCGCAGCTTCTATTTCTGCAGCTGGATTATACTCTGTAAACATTACTGTTTTCCGGCTTAAAGGAAGCCGTAGCTAAAGTAATTGTTGTAGTAAAGTCTCGTTAATATTTCGTGTTACGAGGCGAGGCGACAAGCACAATGCGATGATATGTATACTAACCTAACAAACGCGATGTTATTACACCGCCCTCAATTTATTTACCATCAGATGAGTCAGTGAGTTTCGTATCGGACAACATATAGCGCTTTATAATCTACGGTGGAAGCTTTATTACGTTTTCATTAACTTGTTAGCAGTTTACTTAAAACCAATTCGTCGGACTTCATAACGAAGTGATTTTTGGTCAATTGTCTGAGGCGACAGGTGTGCGCCCCGGAGGCACCGCAACGCTTCACCCGATGGCGATGTCGTATTTATTACTTTAACGTTTTCGTATTTACAACGGTTCGACTGCTTATCACCTGGCGCAACAGCCGGTGGTCCACTCGCTGGTCAGGCTGCGTCGGAAAGTTTAATTATCGGCCACGTCACCGCCAGCCATCGCTCGATTTGCGTACTCTTTATCCTTCGTGTCTGCGAGGCTATGAATTATAAACGCTTGTTACGTCTAGACGAGAATATTCATAAAGAACGTTATGAGTTTAATTGGACAACGAAATTAAACATTTTTAAGGTTATTTATTTAATCCCATCCACTTGACCCCGGCTCCGAGGTCCGATAACCTTTAAGTTTTAAATAAAATAAATATTTTAATGTAAGCGATAATTTTTAATCGTTTTAACTAATATATAATAATTTAAAGTCATCGCTCAGGAGAATATATAAATAATTAATGTCTAAAAACTTATATGTGCTTATATTTATTATTATTAGCCATGAATATTAGAATTCGTTTTTGTATCGTTGATAATGTTTTTTTTTTGGTTCGCGCTCTAGATCGTTCATAAGAGACATTAACAGTAACCTGGCTAGATGTTGCAGTTCGCGAAGCCGGTTGTAAAGTAGGAGCACCTAGTGATGGTACAAACGCTACCAAGTCATTACTAATTTTCAAATAGTTATGAACACTTGACAACTTACCGTCGGCGGTAGTCCCTCCATTGTTTGAATAAAGTAAATTATTTATTTTTGGATTTAGACTATTTTTAAGTTGATCGCTGAAACAAGTACGGGAGGCAAGTACATTGCTGCCGGCCGCGGTCCCGATACCAACCTGATTGCTTGTTCATTCCTCTCACTTGGGAGCATTCAGTGCGGGAAATTCAATGCATACTTATTATTTTTTAACAATATATTCAGATTTACCTATTACTATAATAATTAATTAGAATTTCAACTTAAACATTTTGAAACATAAAAGTACGATAAAAAAACATGTACTAACTTCTTACTTTTTTTAAAGTTTCAAGTTTTTGGTAAATACATTGATAAGTAGCTCCTTAAACTCGTAGATAGTTAATCGTATCTTCTACGCGTAAAATGGCGGAGCTGTTCAATAGTTCTTTCATCATAAATAGCGATTACAATTTCCTCTCCCTCAGATCAGAATACTGTCATGTAGTAACTGGTTGGAAGTGATTACAAGCTTAGAAAAATATCAACATAAGATCACTTGCTAAACCACAATAAAACTTATCGAATTGCGTCTAAAACACTACGCATTAAACTTTGTTTAACGAAAGATACACAAAGGACACGGACCTGTTTCTGTGTCGCGGTCGCGTTGACAGAAGTTGACAAGAAGGTAGTCGTCAACGTTTAAATACTGAGCTACCGCCGCCGTTGTAACTAGCTGTACTGGTAGAACGAATAGTGGTGGGGCGCTGGGGCACTGCGGTAGAACCGCGCAGGGGTTGGACGTGATGCGCTGACGTTTCCACAGAGGGCCGTCCAAGTATGGAATTGTACCACGTGCTGGGTGCGGGAGTGTTGATCTACACGCTGGTCGCTCTGCTCATGCAACTGCGGTCGGGCGGCGCAGCCAGTCCGAAGTGCCAGTGCGAGGAGTGCCGCGGCGCGTACACGTATCTGCCGGCCGCGCCGCCGGCGCCGGTGCGCTCGGTGTCCTCGCGCGTAGACATCGCCGCCGACTGACTGGTTCCGCTGCACCCCACAGCGACATACGTTTCATTTGTGGCGACGCCCCGTCCGGTCGCGCGGGCAGTCAGTCCTCGTGTAGTGGTCGTGTGATGGTGTGAGTGCGCGGCGGTCCGATGGAGCCGCTGTCCCGGCTGGTGGTGGGCGCGGTGGGCGCTGCGAGCGGCGCGGGCGCGCGCGCACGCGGCGCGCTGGTGCACGCGAGCCTGGCGGCCGCGCCGCTGCCCGCCGTGCGCAAGGGCCGCCACCTCACGGGCACGTTTTGCCTCACTGGCGACACCATGGAGGGGATCATACAGTGCTTGGTCTTCTTGAAGGCTTTCTCGGTAAGTACTAACCATCACATGGCCTGTACTACTGTGAAACGATTCATTAATGCTGCTTATATATTTCGATCAATCAGTTGTGGGTGAGTCGTGCTACGAGTTATTGCGAGTGGTTCATGAAAACGTCTTACTAAATCATCTATCTAGGAATGGTAGTATGGTGCTGTGGCATTTATGTGCTGCGGACGTGGAATGGGTGGGCGGTGGATGTGCCTGCTGCTGTTTTGGGTGAATGAGAATTTTATTACATACTATTGTTCAAATGAATGTTGGAGTGTTATTTTTTTAAAACGTATGGTTATTGTAATGAAACATCCGGATGATGCAAATTCGAAAATTCGACTGAATGTTAAATTTCGTGTATCCTGTCAATTGATATGAAACAGTCGCAACTTTGACAGAGTGCTGAAATTAATGATTGCGATTCAATACGTGTATTATTATCAAGAACGCCCGTCAAATTGTTTTGCAGGCAGCCAGGACCTCGACCCGATTACCTCGCTATTAATTAACGCCTCGGTCACCAGAGCTTGGCCTATAATTCCGGTATAAGATCCATTTGAGACGAACATTTTCGGAATCTGTATTTTTTGTTAATTTTTTTTATTAGTACATGTTGAGTAATAATTTGGTGAGAAGGCGCCTTCACCAACCACTTTTTTAATCATATATCTTTCTGTAGTATTACGTCATTTAAGCATAACACGATAGTATTTTAAATTGTATACATGTTTAAATTATTACATACGTTATAATCAGTTGTCAAGGCGATCGACCTGGTATCTATTTATCGTTTTATTACTGTTTAGCCTGCATAGTTATGTATATTTTATTAACAAATATTAAATTTCTTCGCTTGGGTTTTAATCTGTTTTCTATGAAATTTCCCGTTTGGCCACAACAACGGGTGCGTTTCAAATTAGAACGCGTTTCTTCTAATAGTAATTAACCAGTTCCTTTGAATGTATAATACAAAAGTTATTGTTTCTCAACGAATAGTTTACTGTCAATACACTCGGTGTCTCTCAAAAACAATCCCGTATAGCAGGAAACTCTATCAGCGTATCATATCACGAGTCCGTTGGCGAGAGTGGAAGCCACTCGACGTTGACTGCGACAGTTGGTTTTAGTGAAGTGTTAATTGAAATTGAGTGAATGTTAATAATGTGATACGGCAGTAATGTGGATTAACGAGTCCTGTGGCGGCGACGCGTCAGTGCCGGGATCACGAGGCAGCTAACTCATTAATTACATAATGTTCACAGAACTCCGTACAACCAGCCCAACACTGCCAAATGTTATACTACTTAATAAAATGATTACTACGTTCCATGGAAATTAGGGTAAACTATTGTTAAAACCTATCGTTCGGTACATATTAACAAAACGAAAATTATATTCAAATGTGAAAATGTTTCCTGCATCGTTGTGATTTTCTTTGTAAATGTGTTAGTATATGAAGAGTAATTTCATGATTATTTATTTCTACATTATTAAATTAGTAATTTTTATATGTCGTTTTGTTTGCGCACGCAAAGTTTACTGATTTCATAACTTTGGGTAATACATAAATCGAAAATTGAATAACGACACACAAAAGTGTCCCCGAGATGTCTTTAGATTTATCTGGACATTTAGCAAAATGGCTTAGGATGTCTCGAGAGGTAATCTCGGCGTAAAAAGATTGGAGTAAATATTCAGCAGCTCTAACGGCGCTCCTAAGTTTTTCATTCGATAAAACGGGACCCTCTCGAGTCTCGGACTTCGATATTGCCCTCGCAGGATAATCGCCGACTCGACTAATCCCTCGTCTCCATTCCCCGAGAAAAAGTTTTTCACTTATATCAACAGGGAGGGATTATCTTTGTACTTGCTTATCTGAAAATAATTCAATTCGCTGCAGAGATCACCACTCGTGTCGCGTGTTAACGTAACTTCACAAACAGCAGCAGTACTTCGCATGTGCAGGATGTTTGTGTTACAATTATATTTTCACTGGGACAATATAGGCGAGCATGATTCACACATATTACTTACGAAGGCGATGATCTGTGTGAGTTGCGATTGTGTACCCGATGGAACTCTGCGACATTGCCTCTGCTCGTGAGTACGGAGCGGAGTGCTCGAGCTGCGCCGCGGGCACGTCGCCCGCAGTGCGCCCCGCGCGGCGCGGATTAGTTGCGCGATTATCTCCGCAGGCAATATGCTGGCGCTGCTGCCGGAGGAGTCTGCTTTATTGAGCGGACAAAACTTTAAGGCAGGGGGCTTTGCTCAATATTTGCACAGATTTTTGCCTCACCAAACGTTCTGCGATTCCAGCTAGATATATAAAGAGTAAAAGGTCTTCACTTTGCTACGCCTTTGTGTTGTCGATTTAATGAAACAACATTAACTGATAGTTACACATTTATTAAATTATTTAAATTTGTCATTTAGATTTTTTTTTTGCTGTAAAGGCAGTTAGGCTTTGAAACTCTTCCTCATGACGTACGCGCCAGTACCACACTTAATATTTTTCGGATGAAAGTGAAAAAATATTTCATATCACAGTCTACATAATATAAAGTAATTATATACTTCAATTTATGTATTTTGCATTGTACCTGTTTATTTATTTTTCCTTTTTCTTATACATAAAACTTTCTGTATTTATTTATTCGTAAGAAAATTAACTAATATTCTTATTTAATATATACTACTTTAGTGTCTCCTTATTCATCTCCCTATTGTCAAATCTTGTTTCTTTTATTGTATACACTTACCTGCTTTTCACTTATTACTTTCGTTCAAATGTTTACTGCTAGAAAACTCTTTTAGGGTTAAGCTTGACTATGTATCTTTCTCACTTCACCTTTGTTTGTATATTTTGTACTTTTGTGTACAATAAACAATAAAAAAGTTTTAAATGTCTTAAAAAAGACTACACAAATGTAGTTATTTACGCAGTGTATGAGTACATATCTAACACATAAAACACCATTAACATTATAATTACATACTATTGCCTAGCGCCTGATGATTATTTTCTATCTAAAATGACTTAAACCTAATTTTCACATAAAAAATTTGGTCAAAATAGTCACATTGGACGCGGTTAGTTTTCATGTTTTATGCAAAATCAATTACTGGGAATTAAAGCGCCGGTTCACGTTATCCATGTAATTGTGTTGGTGCGCTACATCGATAAATATTTATCTTCGCCCATGTTAAGAAATGCAAATCGCTTCACATCTCAGCACAAAGTAAGCATCGAGTATATTTTTTTAAGTAATTATAGAAATTAGCTATCCTCGTCATCATGTCTGAGGACGCAACGGAGTGACCGACGTGCGAACCAGCAGATGAACTTTTATTTCGAAGTGTAATTCATCCTGGATCATGAATTCTTAAGAAGGTTTAAGAGGGAGAGTGTTAAGAGAGCTCTTAGACATCAGACGTTCATTTTAAAAGCTTCCATTATATTTATTACGGATCCTTTGAGAAGAGAAAAACTAATATAGTTGAGACGTAAAAGTTCTCTCAGTAGTGAGGACACTTTTGTACTTACCTAAAGGTATAAGTGTGTGTACCTCCGCCGGCAGGGGTCGACACTCGCGCGGACCTCACCGGTAAGCTTTTTACAAAAGCCTTCGTTCTGCAGCTGTGCGTTGTTCACTGACATGAACCCCGACCATTGCACATCACTTGCACTCACGTGTAGAGTCGATTACATTAAATGTCAATCTCGCGTTTAATATATCGGAAAACTCTTTTGAATTATTTATTGTATTGTGCATTGATAAAGAAGTGTGAACGTTATCATTAATGCAAAAGAGGGAAAGATATGTCTCAAAAGAGATTTGGAAAAAACTGTTAATGTCTGATCGTTATATTCTATCAGGAGAAACGAGATTTGTTTTATTTCTTAAAGATATTTCCATAGAACGGAAAATTAATTGCGGCTCCGCTAAAATGTCTCCGTACAGCCTTCAAAGCCGGACGGTGCCATTGTCCGGCGCGCGGAGTGCCCGCTCGCTACCACGACAAGAAGAGGTTTTTAATCTTTCTGCACATCGCTGGATAATACGTGCATTGATTGCGTCCGATATACACTTATACGTAGTGACTGTAAGCAGTTACGTCTTCTTCTAAATTAAGTATTTCGGTGAGCAAAGCGAGTGCGGCGCCCGGCAAATCACTATTTAAACATTATAATACAACTTTGTGTTTTTAAGATATACAAGAATCTTATAATATCGATCTATAGATGTACTCAATTAGCCATAGAAGCGGATGTCCGGCGGCTTGCCCCCGGGGCCGGGCCGGGGAGGCAACGATTCCAAAGGGCCGCCGCAAAGCTCTTTGAGCCGGGCGGCTGAACCGACGGATCGGATGAAACCATCGACGATAAACAAATTTAACAAGTTTAATGACCCTTCAAATATCGATTAAAGGATTGACTTTAATTAATTACAAAATTCATTGATTTGTATCTATAATTTATATAATAATACACAAGACAGAATTAATTTTAATTACAGGTTATGGTAAACATTGACTCGTCCGCCACCGGCCGTGCGGTCGAGCACAGGCTGTCATCATTCGTTAATACAAAACACGGCTTGCGGACATTTGGACTGAATCTAATGCTTACCCAATAAGTAGCGTACTAGTAGACGTGGCTTGTTACTATTTATATATACGTATTTTTGAAGATAAAGATTTTTTTAAGAGACATAGACCTGAAAACGATTCCAGGGCTCTGTTGTAAAATTAATATACTTGTTAAGAATTATCACGGCTATTAGTCAATAAGTACTGTGTTCTAGTTATCAATTACTCCCAACTTTTTTTAGTTCTAGCGTGCTACCAAAACTACTGGATATATATATGATACTTAACATATATATCCATGACACCACACCACCACCACATTCAGTTATAACACCATCGTGTCTAACCAAATAATATTTATTTGTAAATACGTAGCTTCATTTTATTTTTTTTATTGCTTTACAGTATCACAATCACTTGATTTTATTTCATAAAATCTCAACTTTATGAAACTGGAATGGATTTTTGGGTAACTAAGTTTAACAAATTTTAATTTTCATCCTGCGAAAAGCGTGGCCCGGCGGCCGTAATTCTTGATCCAGGTCCCGTAGCCCGGGACGAGGCTGCGACTCGGGGATAATCTCGAGACAATGCGAAATACTCCGCGAACGTCTGTAATTTTAATGACGCCGCCTCCGACTCCTGGGCAATGGAGAGGTGGCAATGCGACTCACAGAGAGAGCTACTTTCTGTACGGCGCACTTCATTGCGGATGTCGCGTTTCATTTTACTCATCAACTTGTAACAATTCTTATGATCCATGTTATTCTTCAACATTAACTATACTGTCGCGTGCTAAGCCGGAGGGAGTAGCAGGCAGCTCGTAGCTCATCATCTCCGGAGACACGGCGGTCGTCGCCGTCAAATAAACTTGCTTACTCTCGTTTGATGTGCTGAACATTTAAGGACTCGATGAAGTTGTTTTTATAGTTAATTTCGATCTGAATCTGGTTGCGTGTGTATATCGGGAAATCGTCAAGTTCCTCATGTCATGTCTCTTGTACTACTTGAAGGGCGTTGTAGTTAATTGAAGGCTACGGCAATATGGTGTTGGAGAATAATTGAAGAATAACCGGCGACGTGTTTTCATGTGTAAGTGTACCATTCCTCATGATACGGGCGGCTACTTCATCACGCTACATGTTCTCTTTTGCTCTGTTACATTAATAAAATGTTACTATTGGAAGAGACTGTTACGGTTGTAGACGGCAGAGTATTTTTTATTGAAAAATATAAATATAACGTTGTTCTGTACCGTCGGCCCCGCCCGGCGATCTCCTTTATTGAAATATCAGAGTCGGGATATTGAACAAGGAATAATCTCATCTTGCGTTTCATTCAAAATTTTTTATTAAAATTTCCCTTTAAATATCTTTTGTTGTTTACCTGGAACGGGCCTGTGTCGTTGCCACTGGTTCTGTAACAAACAAACGGAATACAATCGCTAGTAGTGGCGGCCGCCGATCTTTTTGCGTTGTAAATACTGTACACGCGCGAGTGTATTTACAAGTCTGTCCAACACAGACATGTTCATATAAAAGTGAGTGACCGGAGAGCAGCAAGTGTTGAATGTGCACGTGGTTGTGGTAGAGTCGTCGACCGCGAGAATGACTGAAAATAACGAAGTATTTCATTTAA
Source organism: Parides photinus (assembly GCA_018247975.1). Lineage (NCBI taxonomy): Eukaryota > Metazoa > Arthropoda > Insecta > Lepidoptera > Papilionidae > Parides > Parides photinus. The sequence goes on from DWHU01000172.1 coordinate 23,269, forward strand.
TACGATTTGGCTTTTAGGAGTAGAGATCAAATTTGTCAAGCGCGGGATGTTATTGCTAGCGGGCGACTCTATGGCAAATAATTTGGATCCTGACTTCCGTGTTAAATTACGGAAGTTATTAAAGAAAATAAAGACCGCGTGTCGCGGACAGAGCGGGCGGGCCGCGGTCGGGCGCGGACACGTACTCGTAACTCGTTAGAGTGACGTGCTCGTACTTAACCACTTGTGCTTACTTTGTGTAGACCGCACTTTATTTATTCTAACACAACAATGCCTTATGATTAGTTTTGACAAGTGCCCGGTCTGCCTGTGTCTGCGACATGCAAATAAACGTCCCAGAATGTGTTTTCTTTAAGACAAGTTGCTACGATGTCCCGATTGTCGACTAACATCCCAACTTTACGTGGCCGCAGCACACGATAATGTTAACGTACTGTTGCTTAGGGGAAAAATCGGTGCAGCAGGCAGCTGCAATGACTAGTGTATTTTACTAAAACGGTTATGATCTTGACTAAATCTTGACAGTTCTTTTTTTGTTTGTTTGTTGAATGGTTTATATTCACCAAACCGATGTTCGCATAGGTTAAATCTTTCTTTTATATCCAAATAATAAAATGACCGAATACAAAATTACATTCGTGTATATATTTTAAACTCAAAGTTCTCATTGGTTTCCGCACTGGTCCGCGTGTATGAACACACAATCCATAAAATAGTCACAGTTATTTCTGTCCCAAATACAAGGAATATTTTTTAATATATATTTTCTTTCTCTTAAATACTTTTGTTACTAATGAATGCTCTAAAAGAGCACTCGGTTAACGTAAATATTCCTCCGTTCGGTCTGTTCATTCGGCGCGTGTTGTCGGGAGCAAAGGGCTTAAATGTTATGAAGAAGATAGGCTGAGCGGCGCGTCGGGGCCTGGAGGGCCCTCTGCGGCGAGGCCGGACCTCTACTTCGTTATTGAATTATCTTTTCGAAGCTGCGATAGATTTATGTCTACCTATTGTGTGAAAGTTCTCTTAGGCAAAACATAAGTCTAATAATAAATGTTAGGGCCGCGTGTAACTGGTAGTGTTTCAAACAAATTAACTAGCCTCTGCAGTCGACCGGTATCCGGTTCAGTTTGCTCGGCAATCCACTGGCCCCATTCTGAACAGTCGCTGCAATCCCTTCCTCGCAGTGTCCAATTGTTAACAACGAACGTCGCAGGTCGTTTTTTATTTATTTATTTACATGTTGCATGATGACTACGGACGCGAGGCGACCCCTCGTCAATTTCCACGGAATATTTTTTTTACACCGTTTCAGCACAGTGCTGCTGCATCTGGAAACAACGTGGAAATGTAACCAGAGAACACGACCCGTTGAGCGACTGCATACAGCTTCTTGTAGTGGTAGTGACGCGTCGTAATCGTCGGGCCCCATCGCGACGGCTCGTCGTCCCCGCGCCCCGCTCCCCGCGCCCCGCGCCCCCGGGGCCTGTGCGGCGCGGTGCGAGCGGAAGCGGCGTCGGAACGGCGCCATTTTATTTATTTGCGGATGTCGCCGTCGAGACGTCTCCGATGTAGCGGCCCATATCCGTTACGTCAACAATTTATCACAATGCCATACTAAAACTTAATAATGATTGTACAATTGTTATAAAGACGTGTTTTAACTAATAATCTATATTGATCTGTTTGGGAGTAGGATTTTTTAGTCGCAAATTAGAAGCCGTGATAGCCGAATGGTTTGGGACCTCGGCCTCCGATTCGGAGGTCGCGGGATCGAATCCGGCGCGCACTGATGACTTTTCTGAGTTATG
>DWHU01000173.1:0-25024 GCA_018247975.1 Parides photinus
AAAACTTTCCTACTCGTTTGTCGGTTAAAAAAATAACAAATCATTAACGTAACGATTTATATTTATTACTAATCGTCCATGAAAATGTTTACATTATAAATTCGATGTACACAAACATGTTTTTATAACATTGTAAACACATTAAACGATTGGTGTAATGTAGTTTACTTTATTGTAACGATAATTATATTTTGTCTTCTATCGTTTTTACCAACCTCACAATAAAGGTATTTAAATAAATCATCCGAACGGGGCGGTTTATTATTATTATTACAATTCTAATATAATATATTTAAATAAGAAGATTATTGAACAGCTTTCGTTTAAATATTATCGCCATTGACATTTCCGCAAAACGTTTTCTGATTTCGTAATGAATCTATTATTTAACGAAAACGTGATTCAAGGGTACAAGTCAGATTGCGGAAAGTAACTTGTAGGTTTTACTATTTTTTTGTTTGATTCTATTATTTTACATTTAGTTTTGTCTAATCCTTTCCTTCCTTAAGCATTTGCAGCACAGTTTTTAGGTTCACAATGAACATGTATAAATATTAATTAAGAAATCATTGTTTACTGTTATATGTAAATAATTAAACTTCCTCAATAGGGTCATGTTTGAATATATTAATTATATCATAATTTTAACTAAGGCCTTGATATCATCAATTATAAGACTATGTATCTTAAGTAGGTACGAAGGTTCAAACCCCTCTAAGCTTAACTTTCCCACATTTACTAAAGAATACTGCTTCGCTTTAAGAAATGAAATATCACTGGGTTTATCCGCCAACCCGCACTTGGCCAAATACTCTCTCATTATGAGAGAAGGCCGTGTCCCTGCAACAGGAAGATAGAGAAGGCTGGAAAAAAACTGCTTCGATGGAAATGTGTCATTAAGTAATCAGTACCTGGTCAGCGTGGTGCTATTTATCCACCACGCTGACCAGGTACTGATTGTACTTATAAGAGAAAGCCTCAACATTAGAAGGATAAGACGGCTTTTTGAAACAAGATAAAAAAATAAACTATCCATTCGGATACGAATGCGTAGCCACTGGGCTACATTTTAATTGGCTATGATGAATGCAGTTCTGGACAAGCGGATGCAGCCACCTGCTCGTTAGACGACGATCCCGGAACTCTCCGCTATCGGTTGCATACATTACTAATTGTTTGTAAACAGTTCGCAGGGCGGAGGGCATTGTTCAGGAAAATATCATTAACATTGGACCCGATATCAATTTCCCCCTTCGCCTCGCCCCCGCAAAAGAAGCCGCCATTTATAAACCGCTCGCGCCCTAAATCCGGCACACTCCTTCGGGCTCTCTCGTCTCTAACACTTCTCCCACAACAAGCAACAAAATGGCTAAATTCTTCGTCCTCCTTTTCGCAACCATTGCTCTGGTAAGCTAGTCTTTTTAACTTACATTCTATTTTGTTTTAATTTCGAAATTTTATAAAATTGTAAATCTTATGAAACCTTTATTCAAGTCGTTTAGATTATATAGATTTTAATACGAGTACATTTATTTCATTTATAGACGCAGGCGGGACTGGTGCGCCGCGAAGCCCCAACACCCCTGCAAGAACTGCAGAAGCACGCGGAGGAGTTCCAGAAAGTATTTTCTGAGCAATTTAATACTATTGCCAGCTCCAAAAACACACAGGAAGTGCAAAAGGCCATCAAAGAGGGATCAGACTCGTTGTTCAACCAGCTGTCCGCCTTCTCCGCCAGTTTGCAAGAGGCTGTGAGTAAACTATGTTTCCCTATTAAAATATCAATTTTCTTCATTAGAGTAATAATAGAGTTAAAAAAGACTAACTTTTACGGCTGCATATGAGACTATTTTATTGACTATTGAAGAAATAAGCAGAAAATTTCACTAGAAACAAACTGAGTGTATTATAGAAATTGATAAATTAAAGTAGAATAGAATATAAAGTTTTTAATCAAAGACGATGAACTTCGTCCGTTTCGGCTTTGTATTTAAATTATTAAAGACTATTGCAAGATACAAATAAAAGTAAGTCATAAGAAATTTTGTATTCGTAAATCGGTTGATACCATTTTTATCTGTTTCTTATAAGGGTTATCAAATGACCATTCCCAGGTCAAGGCGAGTTAAGGTCGCGTTCACGATGAAAATTTTTAGTCCGATTAGCGTGCCCGTAATAATATTCAAGGTTATATGATAACAATTATAACATTTAACAGTAAATATCTTTTAAAATAAACTGAATTTGATATTTAAATTAAGTAATAACTCACCACCATTTGCAATAAATGTAATCGAATTCTAGTAACTGGCAGAAGCGTTTGATACCGCGAACATGAGATCGCTTGTCAAGGATTAAGTTTGCGGCAGGTCTACTTAAAAGATATTAAACTCTTGGTTTATGTGAATATCATTATGCATCTAAAGATAGTCGTTTAAGTATCAATTGGTATCATCAGCCTTTGTATGATACAAGGGTTTCTCAAGGAACAGATCTAGGGCCATAATTATAATTAAGCGACGCTAGGTACTCCTACTGGACGTTTTGTTGATGATTAATGATATACCTATCCATAACAATGTGTCATTAGATAAGATGGTACACTGTAAATTCCACATTATATTCATTGCTTTATCATAAATGTATGGTCTACTTATCAACAATTTTGGTAGTATAATTTCAAATTTGAAGTTTAGTGACAGAATCGAGCTCTGTATTGGTATCTACAACCATCAAATACATATATAGGAAAGTGTACAAATACTCTACGTTCCTTAACAAGTTGAATTAATATACATTAACTTCAGGTTCAAGCAATGTCAACCGCATTTTATTATTCCTTTTAAGTAGATATTAGACAAACGTGATTTAATTATTGCGTTTTATATTCTAAACATGTCGACAGTGAACAAAGCACTAAAATAACTAAAAAATAATAGTAGTAGGCAAGTCTTGGAAAATCTTTGTGTTTATCGTTACTATCTTTTTTATATCAACCAGCACTTGTCCAATGTACCACTTGTGGGAATATTTAGAGGGGCTATTTATGTTATATGACTTTCTAACATTATTAATGTACTCACAATGAGGACCATTTATCTAGCATGGCAGATGAAGAAAGTTGTTCTGAAAACTTGTCAGTTTTTGTACGTAGTTTCTTTCTCCACAAGGACAAGTTCAGCGTGGATCATACCCCTGTTTCTTCCAGACGCAAATCACGACTTACAAACTATTTATTCCTAGTGACAGAAAATTAAAACAGTGATTGTTTTAGCAGATTCAGTATAAAGTTATAATGCAAAACTGTTCCTTTACAGCTAACCGACGCTAACGGTAAAGCTAAACAGGCGTTGGAACAAGCTAAGGCCAACGTTGAGCGTTCCGCTGCGGAGCTGCGCCGTGCGCACCCGGAAGTCGAACAGCAAGCGGTTGCACTCCGCGACAAGCTGCAAGCCGCCGTCCAGAACACAGTCCAGGTGCGTTCCTCAACAATCTACTTATAATGCATTTCAAGTGAAAAAATATAAATATATTTACTGCAGCAAAAAGCCATTGAGTAGGATAAATTCTCAAGTAGATTCAACAGAATAGTACATATAAAATTCAGAAGGTAGTCCGCCAATTAGATGAAGGTCATAAGAAGTCGCTGTACTTGGATAATAAAAAGCAGACCGTGTCATGTTATGGTTGACGATGGTGAAATCTTCTAACATACTAATCTATAACATGAAACTAATTTCACAGGAGACGCAGAAGTTGGCGAAGGAGGTGGCATCCAATGTAGAGCAGACTAACGCCAAACTCGCCCCTAAGATCAAGGCCGCTTACGATGATTTCGTTAAGCAGGCTGAACAGGTCCAGAAGAGCCTGCACGAAGCCGCTACCAAACAACAATAAAACATACATCACATACGTTACCATCATTTAAAGCAATAAATATATAATATAATTATTATCACTATTATAGTCTCATTCAACCATTTTTATTATTTCCCAAAGGCGATTGTTACATCAGGTAGGCGGCTAAATCGTTAACCCGCCTCACGAACGAGTCTTTAATAAAAGATCATCAGAAAAAAGTAGCTCTTCTTGGTAGACGAACTTACAAAATATAAACGAATTATATTCGCCGAGACGACAGGTATCCTCATCTGATGATGCGGGATGTGGGTGCCCATAACAAAGTGGCGTTAGGTTGATATGTCGACTGATAATGGTAACGACGATGTAACATTTTGGGGGATGAAGCTGCTCGCGTCCGTAGGGAATACTTGAAACATGACACCCTACACGTATCCCCTGGGTAGTGCCAAGCGAGCAGCAAGCTCTGGTGGTAAGCTTCGGCCGCCAGCTCCCGGTACCACCCATCAGCAAAGCCATGCCGCCAAATGACTTTGTCGTGTTCCAGCATGATGCTCAATGAAACCACACTTCTAGGCGCTTCACCATCAAAGACTACATCGGCGCTTACCATCAGGTGAGATCGTAGTCAAGCGCTAGACTATATCAAATAAAAAAAACGTGATCAAGAACATGTTTATTAAACAGCTTTATTATTAATTTATTACTTAGAGGTATTCTTCTTCTTTAAAGTCGCTGTACTCTTGGCGGAGTAGTAACGGTGATTATAAATGTATGTGGAACGCCCCACAACTCGTTGCTGTTTATACTTATACAATATATATTTATAAGAATTTTTTTTTAGTCTCGCCCATTTTCCTAATTATTTTTTGGAGTTGTTGGAACGTGTCAGTCCTCATCTGTGCTAAACACACTGCTAAGGTTTTGGCAATGGTTTTTACAGTCGTCCGCCTGCCTGACGCTAACCCCCCTTGGGAATGCCAGAGATATTTAATTTCTTAAAGCGGATGTAACTCGAAGTCATTGGTGCGCGCCTGGATTCGAACCCGAGAGCCTCGAATCGGAGGCCGGGGTCCGTAACCACTCGGCTATAACAGCTTTAATAAGAAATATACACTATATAAAATATAAGATGATTGGTAATACGTGTACAAGTTTCAAAGGTGTGAAAGTATAGCTGATTTGTTGGCAATTAATACATAGTACACCCCAACCAAAAAACCAATGGTTTAAGAGAACACTAAAAAAAATTTACACCTTTTCTTGAAAGTTTGACTATTTTTGTATTATTATATAATTGACAAATCTTAATTATTACCTGAATTTATCAATTTGTACATAGGTACAAATTATAAATCATCTAATATTATATATCTCCTACTGTCCCGAATTAGCCAGTGGATGTTATTACGGAATCAAATCCGCTATATCCTAATTGTATACTTCAGAAATAAATAAATAACACTGTACATGATAAAGAAACACTACTGAATGGCAAATGATTTATTAAAAAAAAAATCAAATACAATAAAGTTACACATTCGTATAATGAAAGGCAATTATTATAAACTGTATACTTTAGGTAGTATGTCGGTGACCTGAAGCTTTATGAACATTATAGTACTACCAGTAATAAAAACAACACAACCTGTTAAGCGATTACAGTAAAAAATAAATGTTTATGTATGCAATACAAAAATAACAATAAAGTACAAGCAAATAGGAAGAAAGGAAGCTATAGATAATATGTATGTTTTGCTACAAATAAATGTATGATGTATAATCTGGACATGTCTTAACTAATTAGTACTGACAGTTTTTGTTTAGTGCCCGTTTAAAACTATTCGTACAAAATGAAGTATAATACATAAAAGGTTTAATGTATTCTTCCTTCATCATATGCAGGCTTGATTTACGATTATTTTAACTATCATATATAAAACTTTTTTTTATATCACCTAGGCGAGGAGACGAGGACGTTCACCTGATGGTAAGTGAGACGCCTGCCCGTAACACCCGAGACATAGGATTTTTAGTTACCCCACTATTTTCACTAGCTACAACTCACTTCAAACCAGAATACAGATATGCTTGGACAAAGTTTGTCGGCTGTAATAGGAGCTGCGTTGGTACCTACCTAGATGGCATGGCAATAGAGACCTACCACCAATAACTATTAACAGTCCAATGCTCTATTTTAAGGTTCACATTTCCCAGGTTTTAAAATTTGCCTGTACCGAGGTTGAATAAAAAAAAATACATCAAATCTGACCCTGTCCTGACCAAAAACCCAATAAAAAGCGTTATCGGTAATCAAGTTAATATATTCAAATAGCATGTTGCCTACAAACAGTAATCTTTAAAAATGTATGAGAGTAAACAAAATGATTACATGAGAAGTGTCCAGTGGCGTTAGCCAGCGCTCGATGTTAATATATCTGTAGCGATGTAAGATGAACGTCTACTGAACCGCTCCGTATTCATATTGAGGTGCTTGCCAGTGTCCTCAGCGTCTGACCGGCTGCCAGTCACCGTCGGAGTCGCGAGCTGGAAGTAAATACGACATATAGATTTCATGTTCAATATCACAACGATGCATTTCAATCAATTCTTGACAATTCAGCTTATTACTTCAGTCCACTAATACCTTGAAAACATATTTTATTATTTTGACCAGATTTCATTAATTTAATCCTTCGGGTCGATACAACATATATATACAGACCACCAAAAAAATACCTTGTTACGAGTGGACATGCATACATGTCCAACTTTAGCGCTCAATTTGTAAATTCTGTAAGCTAATTTTCGCTCTTATTGTGAATTTTAAGTGTTTTTTGTTACTAGAAACACTCCTATTCGGTATAAGAACGATGTCCCGGTGTTATTAACACGAATTCCCAATAAAAAGAGAACTCGTCGCGTCTAACCAGAAATACTCTACCTCTGAGACGTACCACTGGATAGTTTTTGGGTAACCACCAATGGGATTTTATTCAGAGGAAATTTGGTCTTTATTATGAATGATAAAGCATGTGCGTTTAAATATGTTTTAACTTACGATCGCGCTTGTCGTCGCGTCGCGGCGCCGGCGGCGGCGGGCGGCGCTCGCGTTCATCTCTTCGGGGACCGTCGCTGAAATATTAAGCATATTCATAATAATATTCTATCGTTAATCTTTAATAAAAGATACAATAGGTGGAGTCAAGATTGTTTTCCACCTAACGCTAACGGGATTAAGTAAAACTATGTGATGGTAGCATAGGTTAATCGAAAGAAATGTTGAAAACAATAATAAAATTATTGAGACTACATTTGTTTATTGCTGTATATCAATGTATTTTATGAATAGTAACATAATATACATACATGACGTAAGTTTTTAATTCAGTGATTGTTAACAAAGAAAATGGTAATACAAATGAACAATCATACTAACCGATCATCTCTCCGTGGTCCATCTCTGTCATCTCTTCTCGGACCGTCTCGGTCGTCTCTTCTTGGTCCATCTCGGTCGTCTCTTCTCGGACCGTCCCGGTCGTCTCTCCTTGGTCCATCTCTATCGTCTCTTCTCGGCGGGTAGCGATCTCGGTCATCACGCCGTTCTCTAGGTCCGTCGCGATCGCGCGTCCCGTCTCTGTAACGATCGTCGCGCGGAGGACCGTCCTTGGACCGCCACGTCGACGACCGTTCCTGTAGCAAAATCACGTGACTTTAAACCTTATTTAAAATACATTGAATAATTAAAACTTATTCGCTTTTATTAATAAGTATGACTAATGTTGAATGGTATGAACATAATTTATTAAAGCTTACAGTTGGGGCCGGTGGTGGGTCAGCAGGCCCCCGCCGCCAGCTGCCGGTATCCGGTCCGCTGGAGCGGCCGCCGTAACTTGGACGAGGCCTGAAAGAATACCGTCACCAAATGATTACAAAAGTCAATATTGTTACCAAAATTGTATTGGTTTATAAAAAAAAAATATTTCAAAAGCAATGAAGGTAAAAGTGGAAGCAGGGTTACTTTTGATGATTATTGGTATATCTGTTTTAGATTGTGTACTGATGTTTATACAGTGTTCGATGTTTCCTAAACAGGAAACTCAGTTCTTCGAATTAAACGCATGTTTCGTTTGCACACTCCAATTGGTTCTAGTCATGGCACTTGGTTGCATAAAATAATATGTATGTACCTTTCTTCCCGCAGCAGCGGACGATCGTCCTTGACGGGTGGCCGCTCGTCTCGCAGCGGGCGCCGCTCCGGGGACCGTGGACGGTCATCGCGAGCCCCAGGTGGACGGCCACTGGTTGCTACACAAGCCACATGCAAATATAGTGTAATGAAAATAATTAATAAAAATTGATGAACGTCAAAATTTAGGAAATTAAAAAAATTATCACCAGCACGCAACAGTTAATCGCTTACCATCAGATGACCCGTTTTCTAGTTTGCCTCTTAATAATTAAAAAAAAAAGTTAAGCCTGAGTTAACCTGAGAACTGGCGCGAGAAACTCAGTGGGCATTTTTTTATACATATATGTTTTTAACGTCCAATTTATATATACTATTGACTCACCCTCACGTCGCCAACTGCTGCCACCTGTAGATGGTTTGGATTCCTCTACTTTACGAGGACCATCCACTTCTTTAGGACGAGGCTTATCTCCTTCCCTACATCGGACAATGTAATTATGTTTAGCAGATTTTTACTATTATCAACATAACAACCTACAGAAATAATTTAACATATTCCCTAACAGAGTCAAATTATTAAGATAAATGAATATATTAATAATAAAGTCTTTATTTCGAGAAACATATATTCATATATTCTGGCAACATCCTCTAGCCAATGGACAGAATCGCACATAATACTTTTATGCAAGAAGGGCAAATTGGAAACTAAACACCAGGGGTGGCTAATGTGCTGCCCGTGATGAGTAATGAGGATGAATTGTAAAGGAATCTTACTTTTCTTTGGGTGGTTGCCTTTCGTCTCTAGGAGGCGGGCCTCTGTCCTCGCGCTTCTCGTCTCGAACTGGACGACGGTCTGGCGAACGTGGACGCGGGTCTAAATCAAGAGAAAGATTTTCAATCACACTTTTCTAAAGAGAATATATAAAAAATTTTAACATCGACAATCCTCTTCTGTACTGCAAATAACATTTTTACAAATAGGTTGAAGCACTGTAATAACTAAATACTACTCTACAATTTTTTTATGACAAAATTTCCTTTTTACACATTCATTCATAATTGTAGCGTTCTTCTTCTTAATAAAGTGTGTCTCCATCACTGGAGATGTTAACTACCATAAATGGTTCTAGATGTTATTTTTTAAATTCTGTACACATTTTTTTTAATTGCGACTTGATACGAAATTGTTCACCCCATTATTACTAGCTAGTGTCCTTCAAACTGCAATATAGTCATTTTTGTACAGTACCTTTGCAGACTATGACACTTTCCAGCGAGTTCCACTATTAGTAAATAATATGAGGGAGCAGAAGCAAAATAATTTGTGAAGGATAATAAAAACACCATCCGGATCGCAATTTAGAAAAATGAAATTATAACTACAAGAATAAATATATTATATGTCTTACCAGAGCCAGCTCTTCTGGCATCTTCTCCGCGTCTCCAACTAGACATGACCGATGCCTTCTGTTCCTCAAGTTTACGCGCTACATTAGCCTCCTGCGCACGAGCCTTTGCCTCTGCACGGGCTAACATCTCTTGATGTTCCCTATTACATACATACAAACACATTAGATTTTAAATCTCCAACACAAAAGGAACTAGATCTCAAATGTAACTACTCTTTTTGGCCTCCCTTATAACTTTCCTTACCGAAAACATATATACAACTTGAAAACAGACAAGTATAGTTAATCTCTTACTTCTCCTCTCGCTCCTTGCGTTCGCGAAGTGCCGCCAACTCTTCCTGGTGCCTACGCTCACGTTCCTCCCTCTCTCGCTTCTCCTCTTCCTCTTTAAGTCGTCGAGCTTCCTCCGCAGCCCGCTCTTCTGCGCGATGCTTCTCAGCTAACCACTTTTAAATAAAAAATATTTGTTTTATATAAAGACAGATTTTATTATAATGTATAATAAACTAGTAAACAACCTTTAATTTTATTTATTTCAGTTAAGTTATAAATAAGCCGTAAGTGTATATTGAATCAGTGTAAGCCTTGAAGGTATGTAGTTATAAAATACTATACAATGAAATTACATTGTATCAATTTTATAAGCCTCTTCGCTTAGTGATGGAGAACACCCATGGGTTCACTTAGCCAAATCACTCAACCCCTCATAATGTTAATACCTAAACAAAAATCTTTTGACTAACTACTATCTTATTCAGAGTTTCCCAGCCTCTTTCAGTTCACGGACCCTTAGGAAATCAAGCACAGTTTTTACGGACCCACTTAATAAAATAAATAGCAAAAAAACGGATTAGGTATTTATTTTTCTTAGCTTTTTTAATTTTTTTAAATATTGAGTGATTAGATCACATTTTAGTAATAAAACTGGTTTGCTGATTCTTCGTTATGCGGCCCTTTTGCATTTAATGAGCGATTTATGTATGGTCCAGAGAAGACACCGCGGACCCCCATACATATACTCGCGGACCACAGGTTGGGAAACGCTGATCTAATTGATAATAACTATTGTATTTTCGTAAATAAATATTTTTTTTTGTTTTTCCTTTTCTTAGTGTACGTACCTCCTGCCGGCGTTTCTCAATACGTTGTGCCTTACGCTGCGCCAGACGTGCCTCCCGCTCGGCGGCGAGCCGCTGCTGGAAGTCAGCGAGGCACTTGACATGCGCGGCGCCCCGCTCGCTGCTCAGCCGCGCGACGAACTGATCGCGGTGCGTCGCCATGCGTACAAGCCGACTCGCAGTCGCCACGTCGCGGGTGCGCGCCTCTGTTAACAATAATGTATCATGATAAAGTAAGAAATTTCTCATCGATACCTTATTAACGATGGTCGTGACCAACATAAGTCGCCCCCATCTTGGAGTGCTCTCCTTGCAGTCCTGTTATCCCCCTTTCTAATGGAACCCCACAATTTGGTAATAGTTTCCCTTTCGACCTCATCGAACTAACGGATATTCTGCCTCCGCTTCTCTTTCCACTGGTCACTTGACCGCCAAAGTGTCCGAAGAATCTACGAGTGCGCCTCAAGCAGACGGACGAAAGACGAGTTTTGATCTTAAACTCATCCAGAATCGATTCATGGGTACAATGCACACTCCATGATAGGCCCAACATTTTGCGCCATCACCACATTTCGAATGCATCGTTTCTAGATTTCGTCCGACCCTTCAGTGTTCAAGTTGCGCTGTATAAAGAAATATAGAGAAAACAAATTCGCGCATCAGACGTATTTTCGTTACTCAGTTGATATTACGGTTCCTCTATATTTTCTTCAGACTCTTTACAGCTGATTTGGCTATGTCTCCGACTTACGACTTGTTTATCGCAGTCTCCATTGTTTCAAACGAAATAAACCACAATGTTCAAACATTACATGTTCCAGATTAAAGGCCCTAATAACTATTAATATTACAAAGATAAGAGTTGACATTTTTTGTCGAAGAGTGTTGTGAATTTAAAACATTAATACAACTCCAGCAATCTTCACTGACAATACACGGACTCCATAAATACCAACCAATGAGTTGTTGAATGCGCTCCTTCTCTTGTTGTTCCCAGAATGCTTTATCTTGAACTTGTTTCTCCTCTAAGCTCTTCTGGAGTAAGGGAATCTCTTCTAGTCTCTTAGCTCGCTCAAAGTAGTCAACCTAAGGAAGCAATTAGAAAATTATAGACATCGTTAAATAAATACAAGTACAATAAAATAAATTGTAAGTAATCATACCTTCTTTTCCTGCGATTTCAATCGTGCTTGAAGCTCACGACGTTCTTTCATCAACTCCTCAGCTTCACGTTTAGAGATAGCGTCGGCATCCATTTTCTTCAAATCCTTTATAAGAAATTTGTACCAGTTAGTGTAAATAGACCTATTAGAATAATTCTGTGTTCAATCAAGAGTTTTGTTAGTAATAATTTTGCTCAGTTGATATGTAGGAACCTGGGATCTTGAGTTAATAATAGCATCAGTATTTACATTGTTAATACGAAGACTTGTAATGTATAGAAATAAATTAAAAAAATATTCTCTTTTTATTATAAGTAACAAGACAACTAGGATGTTATAATTATAGTAAACGAGACACATATTAATGAGGTACTTGTATAGGTGAGATATTTTACATTGTGTTTAGTACATAGACACAAAGCAAAATATTTAATATCTAATTGTTAAAGTGATTCGGACACATACTTCTTCATCCAACTTCTGCAATACTTTCTTGCCATGCATGGTCTGAGAAATGTGCGCAATCCTTTCCCGCAGGTGGCGTTCCCGCATGGCGGCCAACTCGGACGCATGCCGACGTTTCTCCCTCTCCTCTCTCTCCGCCTCCAAGCGACGAGCCTCCGCCGCCGCAGCAACACGCAGCTGTTCCTCTTGACGACTGAAGTACATTATAGTTTGTTATAAATAAGTAAAATTCCTAAGGAGGGTTAAGTGTCAGGCAGGCAGCCGACTGTAAAAATCATTGCCAATACCTAAGTAGTGTGTTTAGCACAGATGAGGGCTTACATACTGCGCCAACCCCAAAAAAGTAATTGGAAAAATAAGCAAAAATAAAATAAAAGTAAAAGTATAAATTATAATACATGGATTGCTGATCAGATCGAGGACATTTTGAAGAAAGGCCATGTCAAGAGTACCCACAACCGGCGAGCTTGTACGAAAAGTCATGAGAGTTGAAGAAGCGAAAGATGTATGCCTGGAACATTGCAAGTGGAAAGAAGTAGTCTCTGCCTACCCCTTTGGGAAAGAAGCGTGACTGTATGTATTTATGTATGCAATAACACTGAAGTTAAGAACATGTACAAATATATAATTGATAACATAAAGATTAATAAAATAAAAAATCATTTGAAAACAATCCTTGTAGAATATTTACTTTATGTTAGTTGTATGGAACTTTCTTTTTTTTAATTGCAACCCTATCTGAATATTCAACCACCGCCATTTTGATTCGTTGAGCGGTGGTTAGATGGATTTTTCTATAAATTCTTCACCACCATTTACGTGGCGCTTGAATTTCCGTTGATGAAGTTAGTAAAGCTGCACAAATGATGGCACGGTACGGTCAGCGACCGGAAAATGATCGAAAAATCTGTTGACGTCAATACGATTTTCATTTAACTTACCGCAGCTCCTCCTCCTCGCGCACGGTGTTAAGCCGCTCGATGTACTCCTTGCGCTCTTCAATGATCTTGTGCCGCTGCAGCACGCGGTGATGCTCCGCGTGCTTGTTTTCGTGGTAGTGCTGCACCATGTGCACACGCGCGCGCTCCCGCTCGGCACGCTGCCGCTCCGGGTACAGCTCGTGCACCGCCCGCGAGAGCGTCTCCGCCGCACGTACAAGCTGCTCGCGCATCTATCAAACACCGTAGATATATGAATGATACATACTTAACCTCTGAACTAAAAAATAGGCTGTAATGAAATTAACGACATGATCCATCTGTAACTTAAAACTCTAGACCTAAATTCTTTATACTTGTAATTTTTTTTATAAATACCTTTAGGAAATTCATACAATACTCACCACACTGACTAGACTAGTCCCAAAGAAAGCCGAGTACTCAATGTGTTGTGAGTATATATATAGCATGTATATAGCTATGTATATTATGTATGTATATAGCCGATAAACTTAGAAAACACCCACACTCAAAACAAATAATGTCCGTGGCGAGAATCGAACCCACATCCTCTTACTCAGTGGACAGACAATTACAACTAAGCAAATCGGTAGAGCAAATGTTAAAATCAATTTATATGGAAGTGGTTTTACTTGAAAAAAGTTAATTTTCTAAACATTTTTCAACTTAGTTATATCATGCTTAGGTTAGTATAGTGTTCCAACCCATATAACCCTAATTAATTAATTATTTTTAAATAAATTATTTGTGTAAATATTTATTAATTTAACATATTTTTATACATGTGTTAAATACATAGGAACAAGTTTTAACATAATACCTGTTCAGCGGGAGTTGCCTGCAGGATGGCGCCACCACAAGCCTCATCAGCAGCCGAACACCACTCACCGCCGCCGGATTCAACACCAAAATGTACGCATCTGTAGAACAAATTATCTTTAGCATGTCCAAGTGGTAAGTAGTCACTGTGACATGATATAACAAAGAAGGTGGATACATTTTGTAAAGAAGTTTCTTGATTAGGGTTAGTAATTTCTATATGCCTACTATCCGAGTAGTAAAATTAAAATGGCGTTGTTAAACGTAACAACGCCATTTAAAAAGGGGAATATTATGTAAGAGAAGACAGATTTTGTAATTTAACCAAAGTTTACATTAATAAGAAAGGGTTCTGACTTTGGATAATAGAGGCACTTAAAATATGTGTACAACTGGTAACAAATAGCACAGATACAATGAAACTTACTGCTTGGCATGATCGATGCGTATCTGCATATCGTTATGGCGCACGCAGTCCACCAGCAGACGCTCAAGGTGGAAAAGGTCGTCCGTCTGTGCTAGTTCTAACAGCCGCGAGAACTGCACGCAAGAGTAGCACTGAGCCACCTGACGGACAAGCCTGACCAGCGCAACGTCCGTCAGTGCCACTGTGTACTGCGCAAGGGAAGAATCTGAAAGTAGGCAAACATCGACGTGGATTTATTACAAACTCGAAATGTACTCCCACTTATTCATTACTCTTTAGTACACTGTCATCAAATTAGTAGCTTGTGGATTTCATATAATTTTAAACTTACTCGGCTCTTCCTGAAGTAATTTGACAACACTCTGCACATTGGAGCAGATGGTTAGTGGATCAAACTCGACCTCAAGCCAAGAGTAAAGCTGCTGCAACTGCGGCGATGCCAGGTTCACAACGTTCAAACGGATAACATCTAAAACAGAAATAAATCTGCATGTAATACCTTTTACATAAAAATCAAATTAGTAGAAAGTAAATGTCCAAAACATTTAGTATTTGATTAGTACACCCATATCAACCATAAATTTAGTAAAAAAATTAATTCATTTAAAGATCAGCAATAATTAGGATCAATATTATATTGATCTTAATCGGACCCAATATAAACACATTAATAAGTAGTAAAATTCAAACATAGACAATATCGCAAACGAATTACTTTGATAAAATTTAAGAAAACCTCTAACTTTTTTATTATTTAAAACTTTTCAAACAAAAATAAATTCTTTAGATTTATCACTTAATTTTAGCAAAAGATGCATTTAAATTGACTAATTAAAAGTATATTTTATATTTTACCCTTTAACAAATTGGCCCTTGTAGGCGGTTGAGCCAATCCCAGTAATACAGCAAGTCTTTGGGCTTTCTCTACAGGACTTTTATCAGTCTCCACAAAGCGATCGAACTCTGGGTGTAATGATGGTAGAGGTACAGACAGCACAGCGACGAGAACGCGACACGCCATTCTGTACAGGAGAAGCTTAAATTAAGAATGTAAATAAAAAAAACAATGTCCTGGTACTACATGTGTATACATGTACAGACATAAATTAACACAGACAATTATTTAATTGCCTGTCGCGTCTAGTCTCTGTTATAATTTTCCTCCAAGGCCTACCATCAGGTAACTATTGAATTACCGATGGGATTAATATTGGAGGCTACTTTGATATGTTTCGAATCTTAATATTATCATACATTGAAACAAGTCAAAAAATTAAAATAACATTGATAGAACTAATTGAGGGATACTAAACTATATAAAAAACTCCCGAGTCATTTTGACCATATAGCTGTTACAAACTGATCATCGCAAGATCGCCACTTAGTTTATAAGAAGCTAATAATATAGAGCTATAGTTCAGTATCATTATTTATATAACAAGCCACAAATTGATTATATCATCATCATTCCTGCCCATTTCCCAATTTATTAAGGGTCGGCGCAGTATGTCAGTCTTCTCCATTCATTCCTGTCAGATGCTAACTCATCTCTCTCTCCAACCAAACAACAAAACAAATAGATTAAATGTAAAAGAAAATATTAATTATGATGTAACTAATATAACATGTAACAAAATGGCAAGGACCAGTTGGAAAAAGGACTGCGGGAAGACAACATAAAAGATGGGCAGATGACATTAAGGCAGTAGCGGGAAGGGAAGAATTGGTTGTGTTTTGCCACGGATAAGGAAAGATGGAAAAAGATGGAGGACCACTGTGAAAGTGGGGAAAAAGCTTAATGAAAACTAATACAAAGGGAACAATTTTTAAACTTACTTCTGCAGCTCCTCCTGTGTTATGTTCTTCTTCATTTCTCTAGACAGTTGGAAGAGTTTGAGCAGAGCTGCAGCATGGAATAAGCAATGACCAGCCTTCCAGAATACTAACGCCAACTTACCATAGTAATTGGCCATTGTTTTAGCTACTGGTGTTTTCTTTGACATGTTCATAAGATTGTGGATGTCTTCTATGGCCTTGTATGCTTCCTGTTGTATTATAGTAGTATTAGCTAATAAAAATTATATATTGGTTTATAATGTTAATTATAGTTCTGCATTAGATAAAATAATTTTACATGTATTTGTCTCATACAATGCAGATATACTGTTGAGCAGAAAGTGAGAAATTTATTAAAGAAACAAACCTGCCACAATTCCATCTGTATGGCACTATCAAGTTGGAACAACCTGGTCTCCAAGTTTAGCTGTTGTGTTTCTGGCTTTGTAATGCTGACATTGCCAGTCTGCACCTGTAACATTAGAATCAACATAGTAATAGAGCATACACAGCCTATTAATTAGTTCAAGTGCGACTTATGCATCATAAGTATTTAAAGCATCCACCTCATGTCCACATGTTCCCTTTTAGTAAATAAACACTTTCTGAATTAAGAAACTAATTCTCATAATTATTGTTATGAGGTTGTACAATTATACATATTTATATTATTTGTCATATTCATTTTTTTTTTAAAAGAAGTTATAGTGAAATGGTACATACTGTTGGTTTGCAGATATCTTCAAGATGCTTCCTCAACTTATCACACAGCTTCCTAAACTCAGTTTTACGTGAGTACTTGAGACAAAATTGGAAAGCCATTCTTGCAATGTCATGATACAAGGTCTCTACATGTGCATTAGTACGTAACAGCTCTAGACACTGGCAGTAAGATTCCCATAGAAACTTTACCTAAAAATGTATGATATTGTTATAATAAAAGTATTCCCATTATTATAAAATGTTTGATTTAACATATTATGATGAAAACAATGTTTTATTTGAATTATTATTAAATAAAACAATTTACCAATCTAATATCAAGATAACTAAAAATTTTTGTTTTGTAAACAGATTGACTAATGCCTTTATTTTAATTATTGTTTAATTCGTACCCATGGTGTTAATATAGTTCTGTCAGAACGATCCTGTGCATCTTCTCCAGAGACTGCACTCAGTAGAATACTTTCAGGTGTTGCCAAGTTATCAAGATCATCAGTATCAATTACAGCCTGTGTTGATTGGGCTCTAGCAGCCTCTGTCCGTTCTTCAGCCATACGTAGATAACCTCTGTAAATTATTTGAGAATTACTAAAGCCATGAAAAAACTAAAGATTGTCCATTTTAACATACATGAATAAAAAAAATAGAATGGTTTATTTTCCTTTTTATCAATTAAAAAATGCTTAAAATTATATACATCTTATCTAATAACTTAAAGTTGAGTTGTCATTTATACATTTTTTTGTTTTTTTAACCAATTCTTGTTTTACTATCTCGGCCTATCCATTGCAGTAACTTTATATAACCATCACAAATAGATTTTATTGCATTTTTGTTAGAAAGGTTTTGCAGAGTGTAAAGAAGTAGTCCAACATGTACAAAATATGATATTAAACATTCCATTATTACATATGTTATCAAAATTATTCAAACAAACCTTATCACTTGTTCTAGTGATCCTACGTTGACAGACTGGAACATATTTCTATATTGAAACAATCCTTCTTTAGCAATATGAGACTTTCGGAGGTCCACGCATAGTTCAAGATATTTGAACATAATTGGTTCTAGCACTGATTCGGACCAGTTGTATGCCCATTTTTTGTTTCGGAAAACTTCTTGGAGGGTGTCCAAAGCCCGGGCCGGCTTGTCCAAGTCCATAAACTCTACAGAAGTAATACATTTTCTTTGGTTATGTTGATATACTTGAAATTTGCTAAAATTACTAGAAAACAGTCACTTTCATAAAAAGCATTTTAAAAGATTGAACATGTTATAAATACGATCTTTGAAAGTAAACAATACAACGAAAAAATTAAAATAAAAAAAGCATGAGTAAAGTATTGTGAAGCATGCAACGTGGTGTACTTTGAAGGATTTCTACAAACCATTGGCCCGTTTGAGGGCATTTTCCGGTCGTTGACCGTACCGTGCCATCATTTGTGCAGCTTTACTAACTTCATCAACGGAAATTCGAGCGCCACGTAAATGGTGGTGAAGAATTTATAGACAAATCCTTCTAACCACCGCTCTGACTAGCGACAACGAATCAAAATGGCGGTGGCTGAATATCCAAACAGGGTTGCAATTAAAAAAAAGAAAGTTCCATCTACTAACAAAAAGTAAATTTTCAAGGTTTGTGTTCAAATGATTTTTTATTTCATTAATCTGTATGTTATCAATAACATATTTGTACATGTTCTTAGTCAATGTTATTGCACTTGTTTTATTTTTACTGGTGATAAGTAAGTAAGACTTAGCGACTAATTCTGCCGCAAAACAACAGTAAAAGTTGTTAAAGTTACTGGTATAATAAGGTTCAACAAATAGAAGCGATGAGAAGAATGTGGTGCTGTTTTTAACAAATCAAATCATTTACCTGATTTGAAATATTGGCAAGCGCATTACTAACAGGTGTTTGTATCGCTCGTCACCTACTATCACCAAAAGAAAAATATAATAACTGTTGCTTCTCCTGATGGCAAGTTATACACGAAACATTGCTTATTATAACAAATTAATATTAATATATCTGCAAACGGTTTTTTTATCGAAATGTACCTTCTCAACTAACAAGTTGTCATGATATTGTAACAACAATTGTCAACACCTGAAAATTGACATAAGTCTTGTCATTATCCTTCAAAAGTTAATAACCTATCAAAATGAAAGTGTTTATCAAAATTTGTCTTTTTAAAAGTATTTACACGATTGGCTACATAACAAAAGATTTCTTTATGCTACCAGATGAGCAGCACTACAAATCGATTGGTGTAAATGTCGGAGAGTGTTATGATATTTATATTGAAAAATCAAAGTTTCCAGGAGCGAAAA
Source organism: Parides photinus (assembly GCA_018247975.1). Taxonomy (NCBI): domain Eukaryota; kingdom Metazoa; phylum Arthropoda; class Insecta; order Lepidoptera; family Papilionidae; genus Parides; species Parides photinus. Next base: position 19,310 of record DWHU01000173.1, read on the forward strand.
AAATTAAATACGCTTTTAATGCTTTGTATTTAAAACCATTCTTGATAGAGTGTATAATATTTGAAAAGTTCAGAGCTAACATTGTAAGAAATATTTACGATGCTAATAAGTATCCAGTCAATGGGACAGTTTTTTTTAAACTTATTTTTGAGCCGCCGGACAAGGAAATTATTGATTATGAATGGTGAGTTTTAATGAATATTATTTTATGTACTTATTTTTACTTCCAATGATTGAATTGCAAATCTCAGAATAATGATGACATTTCAAAATATACTGTGTTTATTAAATTATCATTCATGCAGACATAATAGACACATTTAAAAAAAATCTTTATCTCAAGAATTGTAATCAAGATTTTATAATTTTGCTATAAAATTTCAGGAGTAATAGAATGCTGTATCTGATATGGCTAAGAATAGAAATAGAGAATGCTTTTTCATGGTTTTCAACACTAGGAGGAGCTTATTCAGCTTTAGGGGATTACTTTGAGTATTGTGTAAGTTATATTTTTCCTAAAACAAATAGATCTTAGAATTATCTGCACACATGTTTTGCCTCAGTGTTAATAAATGTATTTACTTAGAGAACAGATAAAAAATATGACCATAATTAAAAATCTAAAGTTAAAAAATATATTTTGTTTTGATATTGTACATTTCCTATCTTTATAGGCAGAAGAAGCTGGCAAAATATCAACAAGGCAATATCAACTTTCCAAAATACTTGGTGATGAGAGTTTAGCTGCTCGTAGCAGATTATATTCAGCCATTGCATATGCACAGAAAAAAAAATTAAAACTAGCCAGGTACATTGTGAGAGATGTAGCTGCATTCGCAAGGGAGACCCATGATAAAAGACTCAACCGTATGTGTCAAGGTGTTTGGGCAAAGTTGAAATATTTAAGGACATTAAAGTCACTATTGCCAGAAGTTAAAGAAGATGGTGACAAAGGCAGAGCTGTCACAGACAGTGGTGATGGCAAAAAAGTCATAAGTAAAGTGGTGAGAGGTTGAAATAAGCTATTATAATGTTATCTACATTGTATGTAAATAATGTTAAAACCAAAATTTAAAAACATATGAGGTATTACATTATGTAAATAAACTTTGTACCTTACATAGAAAACAAAACTGTTGTTTTAATTTTGTTCTAAGTTACTTTCCACAGGTATATCTTATCAATTTTAAACACCATTTTTAGGAAATTAAAAATGATTGTATTAACAAATGTGAATATTAATTTTGACAGGCATCCCACTTGGAATCCAGGGATTTAATGCAATTTGTACTTTGGAATCTTGTACCATCAGTGCATAGCAAGGACTAACAGAACCCTTGGACTTACTACTAACCTCCATACTGCACTTAAGCATGTATGAAGCATCATTGATGTGCTACAATTAATATGAGATTTTTCAGTCCCTAGTCCTAGTCCATCCAGGTTTGAATTGGCAACTTTTGCTTACATACAATCAAACTGTTGAATGTCCTATGTGTCAATTCATACTGCAACAGACACATACCATAAAATTCTAAGCGATGTCAGATTAAAACCTTCATGGACTGTACAAAATATTATAAAAATTAAACACTATTTTGAATCATAAATGTTATTTTAATATTAAAACAAACCAACAAATATATGGAAATTGAAGCTCTTAAAATAATATTTGGGTAACCATCAATGAACACAATAATGAACAATTAACAACAAAAAAAGCACCAGTTCCTTAACATTACAAAGTGTATGTATATGACAATATAGTATACTGTATATGTAAAAACTTTATACAGCCATTTAAGAAAACAGTAAACTGCAATTTGTGGATTCATATGCAATTGATAAAAAGGTTATATGTCATAAGCATTTTATTAACATCTTTTGAACTCGCATAGTTCAGTTAATTTGAAACAATAACTAAGAATGAGGATTATGGGAACCAATTCATTAAGCTAAAAAAAAAACATAATGCTTCTATTGAAATTAGTAGAAAAAAGAAATCGAAATAATTTCAGTTAATACAAACAAAATCTAACAATTAAAAAAATATACATGTTGTAAATTTAGAGATTCCCTTATTTTTGAAATAATAAATAAACTTTTTGGTCTATTCCTTACAACACACAGGGCAGGCCAGAGTGCCCATAGGGTCCCAAGCTGGCAACACTTTGGCTTGCTGTTTAAATACTTGCAACACTGAATCCGGTACATATTTCTTGTCTACTACAACCTACAAAAAAAATAGAAAAGATTTGTTAGGTTATAAAAATACTAATAATTATCCTAGCTGATAAAATTATAGTTTTTTTATTACTGTTCACAAACCTCAAAAACAAATTCCTTAAACCACGGTGTAGTGAGGAGAAGGTAGCCCTTGTCGTACTCTTTGTCTCCATATGAATTCTCCACTCTGAACTTCAGCGGGTTGCCTTGTTCCTGGAGACAAATTAGTTTATGAACTGTTTTAATACACACTTCATCGTTATCACGCGGCATATCTCTAATGGTTAAAATCAAACTGCGTTTTTATGTTAAGGTTTCTTTGAAACTACTACTACTAGAGGGCGCAACATCCTAATTTTCCATAGATGTAATGTTTTCCACCAGTTTGAAGCATTATACTTTTCCAGTTTTTGATAATATCGATGTATTGATATTTATAAGAAAGCATATCATGGGACCAGATGCGTAAAAATTCCGACATCCTTAGTTGATATCATCATCATCTATAAAGACAACTATTGTCTGCTACTGTTAAATATATTAGGTATTACTTATAACAAAAAAAACTAGAAAATGTTACTGACGTCGGTGCCGACAGCAGTAAACACCATCGCGTGCGTCATACAGGAGTCGCCGTACATGAGCCGGTCAGCCTTGTTCAGTCCAATCTGCACCTCGGTATTGAACACCAGCTTGTAGTCTTGTCTAGAAATTATACTCTATTAGTCAGTATAAATTCCTGTTTCTTTTTAACAGTACTATAATAGAGTTGAGGACTAGATTGTAAAGAACACAGTAGATCATAAAAAGATTAGACTAAATTTGCTTTAGGTTATTCAGTAGTCAGAACAAGATCGAAAAGGTTTTAGATTTTTTTTTAATTTAGAGCTCTTTGGTAGTTCAGCAAGCTCAATATTTGTTGAAGCAAAATCTTATAATGCTGGTAAAAAGTAGTATCGTTTTATAAGAGAATGTAAAGAGCTAAATGAGTTGTGTAAAAATCTTGATTATCAAAGGGGGCAGGAGAAAACATGAAAAATTTCCTAAACAAAAAATTATTTTATTACCTATAATAGAATCATTACCCACTATATAAATTAAAGAGAACAATTACTGCTGACACTCACGCGTCCAGATCCTCAAGGCCGTTCTTCCGTTCAAACCTCTTGGACACCTCGCAGCCGAACCACACAGCTTCGCCACCCTGTATGCTGTCTTTAACTACTCTGGTGAGTAGAAATCATAACAAATTAATAATTTGATCAAGAAAAAACTACAAAGTAATTTTAATTCATAAATAGCGCACTTAAAGTACCCCCACCAGGGACTTAAAGCCTTCTGTCACATTGAGATAGTCAGGGTCTTTTATGCAACCCATTGGCCAAGTGAACTTACTTCATGAGTGTCTCTATAGGCTGGTTGTTGTAAGCAGTCTGTCGTCCGCCAACTACGTTGCCTAAACACTGCAGCGTGTATAGGTTTCCGAATGGGTTCGACAGTCTTGGATCACTTACTAGGCACACCTGAAAAATAGTGAATCAAACTATTTGATATGACAAATTGTTATTAATTTTTACATAGTTACAAGTGCAATGCAATCTTGTAGTATCAGAATCAAAGGTTTTATCTACTACGCGCCTAATATTTGAACTATATTTCATTTAGTGATAAGTAAACAAGGTGCTAGTTCAATATACTTAGTGTCATAAGTGTTTACAGACAGAATACAGCAATGCTGTCATGGCGCGATAAATTTACAATAACTGGTTGTTAGTAACTAATACCATATGTTTGCTGAAGCACTTCCTCCGAACACATACTACAATACATGTCATGCAATTGAACTGAAGTACCTCTGTGTAGTAAAGCAGGTGGTTAACCAATGCATTACAGAAGCAGTTAAAAATTGTGAGTCTTTGAGAGTTTATAAAAAAATTCTATATAACAGCTTAGAAAAAATCAACTGTTGCCATATTAGTAGTAAAAACAGTTTACCTTATCATCAACATTAAACAGAGGCCGGACATGTTTGTTGTAGAACTCTTGGGGAGTTAAGGCTCCCAGATTATTATACGCCTTCTCTTTGTTGTAGAACTCGAATGTGAACTTATCTGGTGGAGTACCTGAAGAAAGAAAAACCTTTTACAAGTCATATATGAGACCCACACTGTCCTTTGATTATTACCTTGATATAACTCTCAAAATTATTACTTTTATGAGTTAATAATATACTAAAGGCAAATATCTACTACAAGAAATAACATATTTTACAAGCATTTTAAAGGGATGTTAATGATAACTTCTTTATTAATGTTTACACTAGTAATTGACATAGTTATTAATCAGAGGAATAACCCATCAGATCATGTGCTTGTGTGTCCATGAATAATTCTTTCAAACACTGACTCAATAATTTTTAAGGACTTGTAGCTGTTAGATTAAAAATAAGAAATGAAATATACAAATGCGCATAAATGATGTATGACGAAAATATATTATGACTTTCCTTTTACATTGTTCAGTAAAAAGTTATTTCAAGAAAATAAATCCCAGAAAGGCATGTCTTTAACATGCCATGAGATAACATATCTTTCAACTTGATTAGGACATATTCAAACAATGGATATTATAATATTCTGTACTGAGATATCCATACCTAAGCAAGTAGCAACGATGTTGTATATGATGGCCATTTGAGAGTCAATCGTTTTCTGAATGTCCGCGTCCGTCGCTTTGCCAGCCACTTTGTCCCGCAGCTCCTTCGCGAATTCACGGAGCTGTAAATGATTGAACAGTTTAAATCTACTCTAAAGAATGGGACCTCTTGTTCGGCTCCTAGGTTACAAGTATAGTGTTTCAGAATAATCCGACTTTAAAGCTACTAATACTCTAACCTCTAAATATACTCCCTAATTGTCACAAAAAGTTATATGAAATCAAAATCCAATACCATCTTTCTCTGGTTTGCTTATTGGCTAATAAGTATCCACTTACAAATCCTCAAACTTATTCTGCCTTTTAGTTGCCTTTAGAACAAGCAAGGACTACTTTAGCCCTATTCTTAATAGTACAAGACTACGTGGCTGAGAAAGTTGGCCCCTGACTATGTCTACTATTTTTCATACAATAAAAAAAAATTAAATATCTTTTATTAATTTTGTATTACCTTGGTCTTGATTATAGCGTTCATATGCAAACTGCGTCGAGAACTAAAAGACTCAGGGAAACACTTCTTAGGTATCAGCCCATACTTGTTTACAAGATTCACAATCATATCCCACTGTCCACCATCATTTATGGGATCCTGTTTATTCAAAAGTAATATTAAGAAAACACATATCCTTAAACAGACTGTCACCTGCCATTACTGTTTCATGTTTGACTTATAATTTGAAAATAATAATAAAGAACCTTTAGAAGGAAATTGACGAGGCGCCCTTCTAATGCTTCTCCTTGTTTAGCGGTTTGTACAATATTGTTTAGCCAGTA
>DWHU01000174.1:0-25012 GCA_018247975.1 Parides photinus
AGTGCACAGTATATAAGTGCACAGCGTGTTTTTTGGACATATTAAAACTCTTTTATATTATTGCGTGATAAATGCTAACAGGTATAGTAATATTACCCGTTCATATAAAACTATTGAATTCATTATGGTTACACCTCTTTGCATTCCTCTCCAGCCACGCTATTATTCTGTACCTAATGGATAAATACGGCAGACCAGAGCACGAATATCTCTATCCCCGTGATAAAAAGAAACGCGCCACTGTAAACCAAAGATTATTTTTTGACTGCGGCATTTTATTCCCCAGACTCAGATCAATTATGGTAAGATTACATAGTGACGAACAATTGTCATTTCGTATTTAATACTATTACAATATTAATTATACAATGCCTGCGTCTGGTTTATTGTTTATTAAAAAACGTACACCAACATACTTTTTTCTGTATATATATACAAAGAACAAACATTTTTCCTAAATGATCTAACCATGGACATATAACAGACGCGACTTAACAGGTCCAAAATATTTTTTTTTATTTCACCACATGTTTTTTATTATACAGGATTTATCTTTTTCTCCTATTACAATACAAGTAATATTTCACAGGGTCCAACCTATGGCGGCAAATTAAAGGAGATATCAAAATCCATGATAAAGAACGTCGAGGATTCTTACTGGATACTTGAAATGTATTTATCCGACACGATGTATATGGCTGATGAAGACATAACTATTGCAGATATAAGTATCGTGTCTACTATGATTACACTTAATGGCTTACATCCAATTGATGAAAAAACGTAAGTGATAATTTTTAGTTGAACATAGTATCAGACACTATTCTCGTTGTTACAGTTATTTTACGTTCCGCACTACGTTTTCCGAATTATTAATAATTATTCATGATAGCTGCAAATTTGTACATTTAAATAATTTTAACTTTCCCGTCTTTTAAATCATAACTGATTTTCTCACCTTTAACAGTCAACAAATAAAAAAGACATGTTTCTTCTCCTTAATAATTTTCTTCTTGATAAAGGTAACACATTACTTGTCACAGTATAAATTTCTTGAAATTTCCACAAAATTTGTTTGCAAATTATAACGACATAGAAAATATCTAATGCAAAACTTTCAATCGTTTATTTTTAACAAATAAATAGCGAATAATTAAGGTGTTCATAGGAAATTAAAAAATATATTTACAAATAGCTTTTTTTTATTTCAGCTATCCTAAATTGAAACGGTGGTATGCCAACATGTCCAAGCAGGATTACTGCAAGAGAATCAACGAGCCAGCGGGCAAACAACACGTAGACGATCTCTTTACTTTGATGCAATATAACAAACAAAAATCAAAAATATAATCTCGTTAATATTGGTTATGTTCGATTAAGAAATTACATTATAGTATCTCATTTTGTGTATTCGAAGCATAGACAATAAATACTTTTAATTTATACCTATACAACAGCCAACTTCAATGTGGAAATGTTTAATGACAAATTGTTGCCTATTAACCATCGGCACTATACTAGACACTTACTACATTAATAATAATTACATTTGTTGCAAGTTGTAACTTGAAACAATATAAACATCATTGCATGATCTGAAAACATAATAAATTAAAACCAAGTAAGTTTTAATTTATGTAATATAATAATTTTCACATATTTTTTTACAAATAAAAACAATTTTATTACATTATTTGAAATACTATTTCAACTGATGATGTAACCAGTTTTGTTTAAATAAAAAAAAAACTCAAAACATTCAGTAATGTTGGGCATGTAATTGTATTTGCTAGTTTATTACATTTAATAAATTTTATGAGATCTCAAAGTAACAACGTCATCAAATTCTTTGCGCATCAAGTACTAAAAAAGACATGAAACATTTCTTTTTATATATTTTTAAACATACAGTAAAACCCTCTGCACGAGATATTGCCGACAAGAATTGAAAAAAAAAACTAAATAGATGTGCATTATATAGTTGTTTGATATGTATATATAACTACTTGAAATAATCTCTTAGAAAAGTTCGAAACTAACACATTCATTTTTGTTATAATATATTTATAATCAAAGCAAATCAATGTTTATAAAAAATCATCAATTATTTAGTAACGCAGGGTTTTCGTTGTACAAGCAATCAAGATTTTTTTTATTACATAGATAAACGAGTCTTCCTATGCCATGTATTGTGGCCGAAACACTGTCTGCAATTGAATCTATATCTTCTAAAATAGGCCTTCCATGCACTGGAGCCTGCACTAGCGACCAGTGCCGTAACTCCGAATTATAATAAATCGGGGTATTACTATAATTTTAATATTTATTAACTATTGTAAACGCACACATGTCGCTGAAATTATAAACTACCAAGAGATTATTAAATAGATGTGTAAACAACAAAAAATTTAAGTCTTCTCATAGAAAAGCTATTGCTTATTGTGTTTACATGAATACCACATCGAAATTGGCCATAGCATAGCAAACAATTCACATACTTCCTTCCATACAGGAAACTGTTTTTGACGTGTATCTCTATAATAATTTCGGTTGCGTTCGATAAAGCCAAAAAAAAAACACCAACAATACAAATCACAGGTTTCTCATTTTATTTAATAACTAATATGAAATGCAAAGAATTTATCTGAACTTTACACTCCAGTTAACTAGGGCCTACCATATCGTTAACATTTATTGAGAAAATTAATGGATACAAAAAATGTTACAAGTTAAACATTTCCTATAAGTCTTATAGAGTCTCTCTTGTACGCCCGCACTCAGAATCATGACAATTACATCACTTAAACATACAGACAGAAGAACACGTTACATTATTCTTGTTATTAATACCATCGACGTACAATCAGTAATCCTCGTGGCCTTCCTCGGGAAACAAATAATGGAATATTAGGACCTATCTCGAGAATCACTTGACAAATTTAGATAAGATTGTCTCTCACATGGGCATCGCTAACTGTCGCACGTTAAACTTAATTTTACAGAAGCGGCGACCAAGTGCATGGGCATTAGCCATCCTCCTTGGGCGGTGTGAACCAGCCTGAAAAAACAAATATTAATAATTGCAGCATATTTACATACAGGGTTCGGAGATATTAAGCAATTTTACATGTAACTTAAAAAAATATCTTGCTTATTATTAAGTAAAAAAGTAATATTAATTTTTATTACAAAGCTTCAAGAAAGTTTTAACACTGATTTGATTGTTAAAATAATATTAAAAGAAAAATGAATATAACTTTTTTACTTAAACAGTAAGACTGGATATAATTACACTAATTATTTTATCCAAGTCAACTTCTTTGAACTATAAAAAAAAATTATTCTATATAGAACTAGATTTTTATTAAATGAACACAGATAAACATGATATGTTAAGTTTTTATAATTCTGTATCAATCTCTGTGCCATAAATTAATATAGATTAACTAGAAGACTATTTAACTCTTCACCAGTCAGCAATGTATGGATATAAAAAGACAACTTGGCATGTTATCAGTCCACAGTATTAACAGAAAAGATGAAGAACAGAAAAATATTATACATACATGAAATGACATGTATATATGGAAGGACCACTAAAAATATCTTTTTCTTATATGCATCTTCCTATTCAAAACAACGACGTCTGTTATTAATCAAAAGATACAACTATTTAAAAACATAGTAGTACAATGATTGTCAAAAATAAAACTAACCATTCTTTTCGTGTATTTGTACGAGGCACTTGAAACTCTGCTGAGCACGTGCAAGGCTGTATTGCGACTGTGACACCACTTTGGTGGCCCCAAATTGGATCCTTGCTTTGCCCTTAACAAGTGTGGCAGCAATCTGCATGATCACAGCCTCCACTGTATACGCAGATGACCAGCCTTGTTTTGTTAGCAGCTCCATACATATAGCGCCTCCAACGAGAACATAGCCACCTGGATTTTAAATAATAATAATCTTTATTGGCTTATCTGGCGTCGTTTAATGCTAAGTTTATTATCTACAAATACAATAGTTGACAAAAATTTAAGTAATATTTGTTTGTTATTTTACATGTGTAATTCATATGTAGCTCATAGCAAAGAAATACAAAAAACGAAATATAACAAATACTAATATAAAATAAAACGTTTTGGATTATCCTCCTAAAATGTTAGAGTAACTGCGTAAATTTTTATTAATACATGCTCTTTTTGTATGTATAATGGACTAAGTGACCTTAACTTGTTATGTTGTTAAGTTAAAATGAGAATGTTGAAGAAGTGTGTTTGCTCCGAACACTCCCTTATGTTGAGAGACGAAACACAGCAGAGCCGCGTACTGAGTGTCAGACCAAGCCTTCTTTTTTGGGAGTCCTTGAGCTTTGTCACTCCATGGACTGACTGTCGTAACGACCTAAGGGTTCGACGGCCTCCCAAGTGTAAACTAAAATAGCATACCCGTGCCGATATACTCCCGAGGAAACTCTCGAGCTTAGCTACAAAAAATTAAGCTTAGGCTATGCAGCACCTTTCGTGTTATGCTGTTTCAAGTCCTCAGCGATTGTAAATTTTTTACAGAGGAACGAGTGGATACAGCATTAAAAATACAGCGAAGCTGTTATGGAATACATAGTTAAATTTTGAAAATGGTTTCTGAACACACGGGTTCTATGAAATCTTGTCATCATTCAAAATCTATAACATGCTCTTATACTTGGTCCAAGCATCTAATACGGTACAGACTTTTTGTTAAAGGAGTCTTATGATACAATAGACCTAATATCTTCATTTTGTGATGTTACTATTTTTAGAACAGCCAAAAAAAACGAAGTAATTATGACATATATAACTAAAAACGAAATTACCTGATATAATAGGATAAACGACGCGCACAAATGGTGGCTCAAATGGATAAGTTTCTTTGAACATTATGTTCAGAAGGATTGAGTCTTTGCCTTCCTTTTCTTTCAAGAGAAGCAGATCATTGTGTAGAGGACTGTCCGGGTCCACCGAACGTAGCCTTATGTTCCATTCATATAAGGAATCATTCACTAATTCTGTAAAAAAAAACCTGCACATTAGTAATGGGACAAATTATTAATTATATTTCTAAATATCAATAACATCTCATTTATGATTATTTCAATTTACATGTTCAGTATAATGCTTACTAATTTTATTTAATGTGCAAACCAAGGATGATGCAATAAAACAATTATTTACATTGGTTGATGATAAATAGATTTCCATTTTACAAAATGTTAAGTAAAGCCGTGGTAGCCAAGTGGTTACGGACCTCGGCACCCGATCAGGGAGTCGCGGAATCGTATCCGGCTCGCACCGATGACTTTTCTGAGTTATGTGCGCTTTAAGATATTAAATATTACTGGCTTTCCCAAGGAGGGTTAGCGCCAGGCAGACGGCCGGCTGTAAAAACCATTGCCAAAACCTTAGCAGTGTGTTTAGCTTAATAAGTAGAAGTGTTTAGCTTTATATAGTTTAGATAAGGACTGACACTGCGCCAACACCAAAATATTATTGGCAAAATGGGCGAGACAATGTTAAGTAATGAGAGTAAGAACATTGGTAAAGGATGCTCGCCCAATATACTCTCATTCCCAATACTTACACACACAGTAATAAGAAGTTTAATGGTTTAACTTCTCAGTATTTCCGTCATTAAAAATATATAATTTCACATCCCCCCAATGGACTCCACATACACCCAAGAGTAAACATACACACAGGGTGGGAATCATTGGCCTAATAATCCAGAGAATTCTAATGATATTTAAATGATAAGTTTGAAATTTGAATGATTTCTAAGGTTATTTAGAAGCCACCTAACTATTATTATCAACATACTATTTGTTACTGTGGCACTGTGTCAATTGTCAATATATGAAAGCAGAGTATTTTGAGAGAGCATATTTTACCATCCGCAACCTTGTAGTCAAATATTAGTTCATACAAATATTATATCTCTTCATCCCCTGTAAATATATCCTTTGGCAATTGATTTTATATCTTTCTTTCATTTCAATAAAATAAAGCACTTATTTTTTTTTAATAAATTAATTTAGAGCAAAAACTTACCTATGGAGTACATATTGCTTTTGAATGAGTGAGAACGATAAATATCACGTAACTCTTTCATTAGCCTATCAGTGGCCTGCAGACTGCCAGAAATGCTGCCAGACAAATAATCTTGCCTCTGATTTTGCCGCAGTCGTTCAAGTGTAGCTAAATGTTCAGTTTCCATTTCATCCTGAAAATAAATTAACCTATTAAAAGAGAAAAATAATAAAACAGATTAAATAGTACTTAAAAAGAATTTTATGAAATACATTACTAAAAACACTTTAACATAATTAATATAATTTTGTAGATTAATCTAATCTAAGATTTTTTAAATAATGTCACACAAATTAATTTTCAGTTCCTATATTCAGAGTTTAAACCTATTTGGTTTTTGATAAATAATTACATCAACAATTTCACACTTCTTGGTGCCATTCAAACTTAATTCCAGTTTAACTTATTCTAGTTTCAATTTATTTAATTGATACAGTTTGGACACATTTTATCAATTTATAATAGATGTCAACATATTTGTGATAAACAAAAGGATTATCTGCAGTACATCAAAACAAAGCACTAAATAATTAGAAGTAAATAACTTGAAGATTAAACAAGCTTGCATTTAAGAACAGAGTGTAAGCACTAAATAATAACAATGTTTATACCATATAACAATAGCAGTAAAAACTGCTAAAACAATTACAAGTCTTAATTTATCATGAAATATTGTAGAAGCAGTTCAATAGATAACAAAAACTATGATTAAAAAAATATATAAAATATTACCTTGCCACTGCGTCCAGCATCGTCAACCATTTCAAGTGGCAAGTCATCTTCTCCTTCAGAGTCATCCTCCTCAGCTGCCATTTCTTCATCTTCCTCTGTACCAGACTCAGCTCCATTTGATGTAACACTTGGCACTCTGTGATAGAATATATTTAAACTTCACAATCTTTTTAATAGGAAAAAATATGTAATTTACATGCTTTGGACATTTTAGGTCTAATATTATTGTCGATTTCTATTGTCCATAATTTATCTCTTTACCAAACAAATTGATGACTTACAGCATTAAAAGAAGTGCAGTTAGTATTTAGTTTTACTCCTGCAATCCTTTTTTGTTATTTAAATGAAAATCAAATAAAAATTGTTAATAATTACATATTGTTAAGCATGACATTGCTCATAGGTATCCACAGACAGATACATACCAAAACATTATATTTTCTATACAAACATTATGACAATTTAAATCAAAGTAACCTGGACTCCACTCAACTTTACTACTTAATAGTTATGGAGTATGTTGCACAGCCCAAGTACAGGTTTATACACTCTGGACAGACACAACAATGCAAAAAAAAATCATTCTTTTAACAAGTAGACAGTTACCGTTGGTGCGGTGCAGGATGGAGGGGTAATGACAAGGAGTCCAAATCTGGTGGCTCTGGCACTCCATGTAATTTGCATAACTCTCTCAATAAAATACCCACCTAAAACAATTTGAAAATAAAACCAATTATATAAAATAATTGATTTCCTTCTTATTTTATTGGTTCTTTATAAATTATAACAAATGTATATTGATAGATACCATTAAATCCGGTAAAATTATGAAATCCTAAATTCTAGAAAGAATAAATGAAACAAGTGAAGACACCATAAATAATATATTTGCACAAAGCTTATTTTTAAGGTAAATATCCAAAACTTAGTTTCTTTACAAACATTACATTTAATAATAAAACATGGGACTACTTTGTTATTATCAAGTGTGACCTGGAACAATTATTTATATAGTAATACACTATCATTGAATCTTTTTATCAAATTTAGAATTTTAACAATCTAGCAGCTTAGTGCCAATAAACATTTATTTTGAAGTAATACCATTTTTCATATATTTTTAAATAAAATTCTAAATCTTTATACAGTTTGTTTAGTGATTTATCTTCCCTTCTAAAAAAATTATAAATTACTTCTATATAAATTGTAACTACAGTAATTGTAAATTTAAATTATGTAATAATTGATTTTAACACATACCTGGTTTATAACATGATTATCTCTCCCTTGTGTATTACTGAGTATCTGGACTGCATTTGTCACAATAGGATCTTCACTGTCAGCAAACCACACTGGTGGTGTGGTTGGATATGTTTCCTTAGAAAATCAAAACAAACATCATAATTAGTAGAAAAAATAATTCAACAGAAAAGACACTAGGCAACTACTAATTTTGAATGGTTATACCCTAAGACCTAATAATGAAGCAACTTATCATAATGTTTGTGAATAAACTGGCTACACACAAAGTACAAGATTTATTTACTAGTATTTAAAATCACCTATCAAAGACAGTAAGATTCTTTTATAAAAAAATAAACCTTTTCATATTTATTCCATGATAATCAATGTGGTTTATAGTTAAGAATAATTTGCCATAAGTGACAATTTTACAGGGATGTCATTGATTTACTTGTAATGAGTATTTTTATTACATCTGATTTTATTTCTGAAGTAAAATAGTGCAAAAAAGTTCGTGTATGATATTCAATGTAATCTAATTTTACTAAATCAGTTCAATCTACCTCAAATTCATCAGTACGCAGACAGCGTTTTATAAAAAAAAAACATGAATGTTATTGAACGCATACACGACAAAAAATGCCCAGAACAAGAATGACTAAGAGCCTTTGTCCCAAAATTGTGCGCCAATACCGTTATCCAAACAAAACAGATGTTACACTCGATAGAACATAGCTGTATCCACACTAAAAAGAGCACTGAAACTTGAATGATCAATAAAGAATGATTCGTCATGGGCTTCGTGCATTGCGAAGGTAAGGCATACAATCAATAACATTGTACGTAACATATGCCTGCAAACTGGCACAAAAACAATGCCGTGTTTAGTGATTGTAATGCTAAAATTCTCACAAAAACAATTAGAAATGGTATAGTAGACTTCCGTAAACTTTCTGTTGACAGTCCTGTCCTCATAAACAACGGCTCTTTGTCCAAACTGAGAGATAATCAATAAACGCATAGGTCCATCCCCGGGTTTAGAAAACGTTCGCGAAGATGTTTGTGATTTAAAAAAAATATACTCACAGTAATATTTGCATGTATTTCATATTTCTTTCCATTTTTGCCAACGAATCTGCAGGTCAATTCATCCACACTAGCTGACATTATCTGAAACCGCTCATGGTTTTTTGGAAATACTTGCTCTAAGGTCTTGATTTCCAACTTAAGCGTATTTAAGCAAGCCATTAGTGTATGAATACACTAATTTTGAAGAAAATAACCAATTTCCGCGTTAGAATACATAGAAACCAAATTTTACGTTCACTCCCAATCAAGCAAAATGGCGGAACTTAATAGGGGATTCAAACCCATTATTGACGTTAGAGGGCGCCGGTTGTCTAAGCTCGCCGTATTGATCAAGATAGACGTATCTCGCTGTCTGTGAATAAATACTACACTAAACAATGTGGTCTTTCGTGAAAACTTATAATAATTCATAACTTTAAGGACTAAAACCACAAAAGTATTTTTTGACATATTTTTCTATAATTTATTTCATATTTTATTTCAAACCAACAAAATCGATAAAAAAATATAACAGTCTGTTGCAATCATTTGAAGAATTACAGACTAAAATTATTATACCATTGGCCACGGGTAATTGTATCTTTATTGTAAAACATGTCTTTATAAAAAAATTAATAGGAAATGGTTTATAACAGGTGGGCTGCTTGAATTCAAGAATCTGAATTTTGAGTTTCAGATCAGTCTAAAACTTTTATTTTATCAAGTTTTATAAATTGTTAAACCAATACAATTGAAAAGAAATCTTGAATAAATAATACTTAAATATATTCGTTATCTCAAAAAGTACACATTTCTTAATAAGCATAATATACTGTATTAATGCTTAATTCAATTTAAATTTTAAGAAGCTTTAAAAACAATCGAGTTTATAAACATGAAAGTTTTTAAAGTAAGGTTTTGTTACGCTTTTCTTATCTGTAAATTTATTATAGTGACACGAATAAGTCAAATGTGTTTTTCTTAATTTGAAAACAAAATGTTATCAAAAAAATTGTAATTTTTTGAATGAAAACAAATAATTATTCAGAAGTATTATGTATATAGTGTTATGAATTGATTATGAAACGAATTTCAGATAATTTGCCACAAAAATCATACAAGAGAAGTCGATTGAGTTCTGGTAATAGAGAAATTGAAGAGCGACAAGAAAGAAAATTAAATCCTCCAGAACTTTCAGAAGACGATTTTAGTTTTTTGTGTTATAAACGAGATATAAATAAAATATTCGTTTATAGTAATGACACGAACACAGTGACTAATAATTTAGATGACTTTTGGGTGTTCGTGAAAAAGTATGAATCAACTTTAAAAAAAGCGGGAAAGCCTGTTTTTTGTTTAGAAAATAAAGATAATTCGGTAAATGAATTAGGTATTCCTTTAAAGTTTTCAAAGTTTGACTGCATTAATTTTAGTACTAACATAAAATTTATGGATAGTGTTTGTGACGAAAACGAAAGGAAGAAACTAAACAAAAATATTTTTGATGCACTCTTGAATATTGTGTCTATATATATAGATTTTAAGAACAAAGAGAAGCTAGAAAAGTTAAAGAAGTTAAGACAAACTCAAAGAGATTTGCCTGTTGCTAATTACAGGTTTGTCCTATTTTAATTCTTTTGTTTTATGTTCATTTTAACTCTTTCACACCAGACAGATTTTTTTGTACTACAGCACAGATATGCCATAGTTAATAAATAATATTGAGGACATAAAGTAACAGTTAGGCTTCCAAACTATATTTAAGGCTACTTCAATTGTTTTGAGCCTCTGAATATCTCTTCTCAATTATTCCCAATGTACTCAAGCAAATAAAATGTGTTAAGGTTGCCCAGTTAATGATTCTCAATTGTTATGTCAATTTATTAATTTCTTTCCAACATTTGCCTCTTGCACTTTTGTACAAAATTTTTTAGACCTTTTTTACATTTTCATTTCTTTTTTGATATGTTATTGAAAAAATGTTACTTAACGTAATCATAAAAAGTTAAGTAAATTGTCAATAGAAATGAGCTATTGATCCTAGAATTCCAGCCAAGACATACATTGTCCTAGGGCTTCAGATGCTTTTGTTTTACAGCTGGATGTATACTGTCCTATTAATGAAATTTATGATATCTTTTTCGATGATGGTGTGTAATTATGGTGAAGTTTATTTGTCTTCAAAACTCTTTTACTGCTAGTTGTTGTATATTGCCTAGAGGAGAAATTATTTATCCATGCACAGCCAGACAAAGTATTCACCATATTGAAAGGGTTAAAAATTCTATGACTTAAATTGGAAATGAAAATAAAAAAAAATATATTTTAGGTCTGAAATACAAGCAGCAGTCAAAAATGAAAAAGTAGTTATTGTTGCTGGTGATACTGGATGTGGAAAGTCAACACAAGTACCACAATATTTACATGATGCAGGTTTTCAAAATATAGGTTAGTACTTTTTAATAATTTATTAACATAAGTTTTCTTATATGTGTCTTATATGTATCTGTTATTATATAGATGAGTCAAAAGTATTCAGGGTGAGCATACCATTTACCATACATTGCCTCATTGTTACATAATACTATTATAGATAACAAATTTATTAATATCATAAATTTACATATATGTTGATAAATAATTTATTATTATAAATAACTTTTTCCAGCATGCACACAACCAAGAAGAATTGCTTGTGTTTCATTATCGAAACGAGTTGCCTTTGAAACTCTAACACAGTTTGAGAGCAAAGTTGGCTACCAAATAAGGTTTGAGAAGAGCAAATCAGCAGATACCAAAATATGTTTTATTACAGAGGGGTTACTGTTAAGACAGGTCAGACTTTTTTTGTGTAACTAATTATTTAAAACATTTCCAGTTAAATCTAGAAATTTATGCAAAAAATTTTTTCTTATCATTAACATTTCATAAGTACTTTTCAAGTATTGAATAACAACACATTAGGAAGTTGTAGCTAGAATAATAACTGTCCAATTTAATATTTTATATCTGAAGGTGATGAAAAGAATGTGATATATTCTAGTTGAATTAGCACTATATAGTTATTGGATGAGGAAAATAAGTGATATAAACTATCATGTGAAAGTTATATTAATCTCATAATTTTATTGAATAAATAATAACCTGTCCTACCTACCTTATTCAACGTTAAGTTGCACCTATGTTTTCTGCCAAGCGGTTATTATACATCTAGTGGTAAAACTCCAATGTGGTTGGTTGGTGTAATGTAAATATTTTAGTACATTGTAGAAAACATTTACCTTCCAGATGTCTTCAGAAAACCTGCCTAACTATGATGTTATTATATTAGATGAGATTCATGAAAGACATCTCATGG
This sequence comes from Parides photinus, assembly GCA_018247975.1. Classification (NCBI taxonomy): domain Eukaryota; kingdom Metazoa; phylum Arthropoda; class Insecta; order Lepidoptera; family Papilionidae; genus Parides; species Parides photinus. Next base: position 12,526 of record DWHU01000174.1, read on the forward strand.
GTGACTTTCTTCTTGGAGTACTTAAATGCCTTATACACAGCCGTAATGATATTAAGTTAGTGCTTATGTCAGCCACAATTAATATTAAGTTATTTGAAGACTACTTTTCTGCAGAATCAGCTGTAGTGATTCAAGTAAGTAATAAATGTGTGACTTTTTTTCGCTGCTGCTAGGCTCTTGTCGGAGACCGTCTAAAATCAAGTAGTTAATAGATTTTAAGAGTATTGTTGTTAGCAAAATGACTGGACTAACAAGACTTAACTTCTTAAGTTTAAACAAGACAATCATAATTGAATATAGTATATTTTACCCTAACTAAAGCTACGTTGGTAATGGCGAATAAATCAGTTACCATTAGGCAAAGGTCCTGTTCATGTCGTTAAATATATTTTTTTTTATGTAAAAAAATATTTTCTCTCATTGCTGTAGGTTCCGGGAAGATTGTATCCGATTGATTTACAGTACAAACCAATCTTTATAGAAGACAAACCAACAAGGGATGACAGGCTCGATCCTCAACCTTATGTTCAAATAATGCAACTGATTGATAGTAAATATCCAAGTAAGTATACTTAAAATCTAAGATGATTTGTGAAGTGTGCAAACATTACTGTGACTGCATTGTTTGGCTTCTAATGCCACTGTAGCCAGTGAAATTATTGAGCTAACGAAACTCATTATATAATTATATATTGAGTATTATAATATATATATTCTCAAGGTAAAGAATCCAGAGTTTTATTGTAAAAACTAATATAAACGTCTAGCTCGTCTCTTTGTTTCGTTGAATAAAAAAAATATTTTTATTAGATTATTCTCTCACACAGGCGACGAAAGGGGCGATTTGTTGATATTTATGTCAGGAGTGCAAGAAATCACCTCCATTTGTGATGCTGCACAACAGTATACGGAGAAAACGAAAAAATGGATTGTGCTGCCACTTCACAGTGGACTCTCTCTTATCGAACAAGATAAAGTTAGTTTGCTATATAATAACTTTATGACACTTATCGAGATATTTTTGTTGTATCACAAAGACATTAACCTTTATAACCTGATCGCGTTGTATCTTCTGCGGCTTTATTGTCAGTTAACAGACCTTGGAAATATTCTAATTCATTCCATTTTTTTTTGTATGTTAATAACATACATTATCACTTTTGTTTTAGACATAGTATTATTTCTGTCGCTGTTATGATTGTAGGTTTTCGACTATCCTCCAGAAGGTGTGAGAAAATGCATTGTTTCTACAAATATCGCCGAAACATCAGTCACTATCGATGGAATTAGATTCGTCGTTGATTCAGGCAAGGTACATATATTTCTTGATAGTTAAATACTTTGTTTACATCATTAAGATATTACCATAATACAACCGTGTATGATTTTAAGGCTAATTTTTAGAATTTCTGTATTAGATAGTATGATAAATATTATTATATCCTCCAATTCGCATTTATCAAGTGGGCTGTCAAATGGTCTTGAGCCTCTTGGTTAGAGCTCCATACTTATTTTCTCCATTATTACTCTTTAATCACATATAAAGTAATACATATTCCGTTGTTTTAATTAAGTTACTGTTTTTATATTTTACTTACAGGTTAAAGAAATGAGTTATGATTCTTCAACGAAAATGCAGAGATTGAAAGAGTTTTGGATATCGCAAGCGAGTGCTGACCAAAGAAAGGGTAGAGCCGGGAGAACAGGTTTGTAAACAAACAGATTTCATAGATTCTGTAGCATAGTGTAACTATGCTTGCCTTGTACCACGGAAGTCGTTCATTTCTTTGTTTTTGTAAATTTGTTTATATGCTGCCAAAACAATGTCACTCTATTCTTATCATTTAACACCATAGGAAAAAAAACGTAGCTACTAGATGAGCGTCATTACCATAATAGTCTTACATAACATTACATTAGTGGCTCAGTCCAAACCGATGAAAAATAAAACAAAAAGTTTTTCAAAATTATGTTTTAACAGACACAGATAAAGATATTTTATGTATGTCCACAGGTCCCGGTGTATGTTATCGGATTTATTCAGAGCAGCAGTACTCGGATATGGAGCCGTTTAGTACACCGGAAGTGAGCCGGGTGCCCTTAGCTTCTCTTTTGCTCCTGATGAGCTCACTAGGTGTAAACGATGTACGAAGGTTCCCGTTTCTCGATTCGCCGCCAGAGGAATCAATTGAAAACGCGATCTTGGAATTAAAACAGCATGTAAGTATTTTAGGTAGGTAGGCGGATTATTTGCAACGGGCTACGATATCACTTTTTTTGTTGCGATTATAATAGTAGTTCATGGAACAATTAAATTGTTATTTCTCTATGTATAAGGTGTAATAATTCAATGCGTCATGTTGTGTAACCACCAATGGTAATGCAGAATACTTTACTCTTATATGTTGTTAGCCAGAATCGACAACCTAAAGTCAAGAAAGTTCGAGAAAAATCTACTACCGCATCTATTGGTTATTATTAACCACCACCCAGATGCATTTTTTAGGACATTAATTATTTAAATTGAATAGAATAAATTTTAATTTTTTTAAATGATGTTAAGAAACTGAAAAAGTATTTATGTTAGTAGTTTATTTAACATGATGATAATGATAAATTTATAGCACTTACGCTGAGCCTTTTATATTTATCAGGGAGCGTTATCCTCAAACGAAAAGTTGACATTGCTTGGCACAGCTTTGGCGAATTTGCCAGTCGAAGTGTCTTTAGCCAAGGCATTAGTGATCGGAAGTGCTACTTTGCCGCCACATAAGCGAGACTCCGCGCTGGCTCTTGCTGCAGCGCTGGGAATCAGGTCGATCTTCACCACCAGAGCGCACAGGGATTTCGAATGTGAGGTATAACTAATGTACATAAAGTATTTGCAATATTTTAAAAAAAATATATGTCAAGCATCTCACTTTTACCTGATGACAAATACCAATTCTTACTTGTGTACTTGTTACTTCTCTGTTTTTACTTGTGAGGTCGGATCATGTCTTCTTCCATTATTTACTATCAATCACAATCCACTTATATTTGCATATACTTCACACGATCCATTAATTTTCAACTCTTGTGCGGATTGACGTACATAAATGCAATTTTCATTCCTTCACTTTACGTATTCGTATCGTGCCAATCTTTTACAAATTATTTTCCTCTGCACAATAAGACTGCAGCGCTCGGCTTATTGGTGATAGATACCTGTTGCCGGTGACGTTGTAGGTTGATATACTACAGTTCTTATTTCCGCCGCTAAACAGGAAGCTTTTAATAATGAAATTATTTTCGGAACGAGAACAAACATTATAGTCTCAAAGCGACAGGTATTATATAGAAAAAAACGTTTTGTTGAATTTTTAGAACGCGAGGAAACCTGACGAGTCTGACCATGGCGACCCAGTAACTCTTCTCGCACTGTACTGCGCATGGTTAAGCGTGAAAGCAGGGGGGAGAGGCGGACGCGACTGGTGCCGTCGCCGAGGAATAGAAGAGCAGCGCTTCTACGAGCTCACCAAGTTGGCTGCACAACTACGTGGACTGTTACAGGTAATCTACTAATAAAATAGTGCAAGTGTCGTGCACTACATTGGCCATGGTTGGCCTGTAATACATAAAATATTTATTAATTTAAGGACCTCTGACGTAGAATACAACACATGTAATAAAGACACAGATGTAATACAGTTATAGTTTACAGTGACGACTTATACAACATCATCATCGTCCTGCCCATTTCCCAATTTATTTGGGGTCGGCGCAGTATAACGACTTATACAACAATAAGGGAATTTTAATATTAGAAAAAAAGCAGTTTTATATCTCTTCGAAAATTTAAAGAATTACATCCTTTGAACTTAATTGCATCTTCCACATTTTGACTTCATGAGACTCTTTTCACAAAGTGGTTTTGAATACGAGCGTTGTATAGCTAGAAAAATTATCGAACCGGCTTAGTGATATAACAAATCTCAAAGTTACATGAGCAGATTTATGAACCTTTTTTAAGACAAATATTTTTTTCCAGACCACTTTATGTTCCCACTGCAAGGACACGAGGTCTTCTCTCATAATGAGAAAGTTTTTGCCTTAATCCACCACGCTGGTCAAGTATGGGTTGGCGGATAAAGCCAATTATTATTTAATTTCTTAAAACGCACATAACTCAGAAAAGTCATCGGTGCGCGCGGGATTCGATCCCGCGACCTCCGAACGGAGGCCGATGTCCCAAACCACTTAGTTATCACGGCTCTTATTTTATTATTAAGGTCGAAAAATCTTTGTTTAAGAACATTTTGCGATAGTTTTTTTTAATTTCTTGTAGGATAACAACCTGATGGAGAGTCCAGAACCAGAAAACATGACGTCTGCTGAGCGCGCGCTTCGACACGGTCAAATAAAACAATTGAAAGACATGAGAAGGTATTCATTAATTTTATTATACCAGTACTGGTGGTAGATCTAGTTTTTAAAGGGACTGGTACATGACTATGTTTCAACTAGATAGTAAGTGGCGATATATAAATTAGCGATAGTATCCTAATAATAAAAAGACCTTACTTTTCTCTTATTCATCTTTAATCAAAAATTTAAGTTTCAAATTATAAGACAGACTTTCAATAAGTTTGTAATGTAGTAGAGTATGTTTTTCGTATAATGGCGAAACAAAAACATTCCAGACAATACAAACAGAAGGCAGCTGAGGACTCGAAGCGCAGGAAGCGGCTTAAAGTTGACTCTTGGGAGATCGTTGATGACAAAGAGGAAGACAACGCGCTGGACATACGGGACATCGAGTTCCGAATGACAAACGATGCACAAAGGATTCGCGCTTTGATTTCAGGCTCGAGTGCTTCCAGCGGTCGCGATCTAATTATGCTTAAGGTCAGGAACTGTTTCAGTATACTAAAATTAACATGTCTTATTAAATATCCTAATTAATACATATAATAACACATCAGAAAATTTTAATATCTTGCAATGCGGTATACCGTGACATATAACTGAAGCTTTAACTATCTCTGTAGCGCTTTTTTAGTAAACAAGAAGTCACTAGTTCAATTTCGGAGTCACATATGTGAAAGAATTATTTCGTAAATGTGGTGCTCCAGGGTCAACCACAAAATGGATCAATGAATTGGTAAAGGTTGCGCAAAACCACAGGATGCCGACCGAAAAGAATTGATTGGTGTGAAGATAATAATAGTGATGAATTTTTCCCGTTTCAGATCGTGTTATGTAGAGCTTTGTACCCTCAAGTGGCAGTAGCAGACGAGTTTAATCATTGCAAGGTAATTATATCTGCAATTGGCTAACACTATATCATATCCACACGGTTTTAAGTGACAATGAGAGTGCGGATAGTGAAGGTCCAGAATGCCCTGACGTATGTGAATAGGTCAAATACATCGATACAGATTTATAGTAAAAACGTTGTAGCTAGTAAAATATCTAAAAACTATAAAATCGAAGTTATAAGTCTCTGACGACCATTTGAAATAAGTTGTTTATTAAACGGAATATTTAAATTATCGAAAAACCTTTCAGTCGGTTTCGGAGCAACTTTACCACACTTGGAGTAAGCCCTTCGTCTACTTACATCCAACTTCGTATTTCGGTAAGAATCCGAAAATTTTGCAACTGAACGAAGCTGACATACAAACTGAGGCGCCACCGGGGTACAAAAGCAAGCTACCGATTTCCGCAAAACATCAGTTGTTGTGCTATTTGTAAGTTAAAATATGTTAATTCTATATTATAATATGCTTTAGCTGTAGAAACTGTAAAATGATACAGATAAGTTCGAAAATCACAGAAATTTTTTCTTATATAATGACGTTGTCTTATAGTTCAATCAAACCTATTTCTTATTCATTATTTGTTTGCAAACTATTCTAAAATATTTAGTCCTTACCCGGTGTCTTTTGTTGCAAAGAAACTTAAGCATTTCTGAAATAATTTTCTAATATTGATTTTTTAAAGAATAATTACGAACACAATTGACCATAGAGTATAATAAAAAAGAAAACGTTAGTTAATTTCGTGGTACAGGATTTATTTCTTTTCATAATCAAAAGCAGATAAAAGATTTGTTAGTGTTATAGATATTTGATTCTAAACTTATATTGAATTATTGCACAATCGATATTTTAGTTATTGAATGAATTTAAGAATGAGCACAAACGTCTGTACTTTTGCAATCGATTCTGTGTTAAATTTTCAAGTGCGATGTAGCTAATGAAAATAGTAATAGTCCTTTAAATTCGTAGGCCGTTACTTGAACATTAATGTACATGTATAGGTACTTAATCCTTTTTACTGATTACAGATCGTTACTTGAAACAACAAAACCGTATATAGTGAACTCGATGCGAATGCCGGCCGCGCAAACACTTTTGCTACTGTCGCATACTATTGACACTAATATCGGATTCACTAGGTACATATAAAACATAACTACAAACATTTTCTGATATAGTTGCAAGATGTAATATTCATTAGACTACATAACTTAATTTCTAGGTTAGTATGCGATTCGTGGTTGTTACTGGAATTTCCATATCCGGACACGGGTTTAAATCTGCTCTTGAAGGCCGTGAAGTTACGACAGCGCTGGGACTCGCTTATTAATCGTAGACTAGCAGGTATTTGTTTTATTCACTGTAACCAAATTGCACAGTATACGTTAAACAGGTATTTACTGTGTTCATTACAATGTAATGTGTCTTTAAAATGTACACTTTTCTAAATGGTAATTAATTCATCATAACATTGATTGAAATTAGTAGCTTGTAATAATATGTCACACAATAGAGATTTGTGCTGTAATTTGCAGTTTTTTTCTTTATTTTTTCCTAATAAAGTTAATTAAAATTTTTTGTTGAATTTCTGTTGCTTAGTTTCTGAGGGAAGAACGGTTTTAGACGAGATTTTTTACCGTTAAAAAATGGGTAGGGATGGAATAGATAAAATGGGCACAACAACATATTTAAATAATATTTCGAATGTATGCAGACGCGAACCCGAACAAAACGGTGGAGGGCGAATTACAAAAAAATCAACAAACATCCAAAACGCCTTACGAAGAACTCCAGTACGAGCTATCCTGTGACGTTAGCACTTACACGAACTGCCACGTGTACTATACGCTGAAGAGGCTCCTGCCAGGAGACCTGAAAGTGCTCTATCATGGTGGAGACGATGTACAACCAAGTATCGACCCCAATCCATTCGAAGAGAGCTTCGAGTGCCGTCCACATGAGAAGAAAGGTGGCGTTCACATAACAGATAACATTGTTTACAATTGGTATGTTCTCATGTCATACAGATTTATTTTTAAATAATTACTATCTTTTGTCTTAAATAGCTGATGAGAGTAATTACTGTCATGCTAAATTCTTTATCACTCGCTTAACGCGTGGTGCTTTGCGTGTCAATGAATTACTATTTAATAATTATTTAAGTTATTTTATAATAAATTCAATTGATTATATAATTGTTGCTATCAATAGTATGTCAAGATCTAACTAACAAAATATTTGTACTCAGTATCTCTAGATCTGTATATCATACCTTGTCTATCATCTATGTCTGAATATCATACCTTAACATTCTTTTGCAGCGTTGTCGATACTGAATGGAGTTATGCCAATTATCAAGAAGTATACGGTACACCTTGGGTCTGTCCCAATTGTGAAATGTCCCTGTGTCTGTCACCACTAGAAAGGTTGCAGCATAACCAGTTTATTTGTTCGTCCAGAATTGAAGAGAAGAAGGAGGAAGTGAAGAAACCGTCCCGTGATAATAAGCCCAACGCGAAAGAGTTCAAGTGTGAAGTTTGTAATGAAGTCCTCTACATGACACCCATCGAAATACTTAAACATAAAAAGTGCTGTAAAAGTAAAGATAGTTGAGAAAAATCTTATTTTGGTATAATTTTGTGTGTATGTGTTTTTATGAAGCTATGAAGATGATCTTCATCTGGTGGAAGTCATCGAAATGTATCATTCGTTATCTTTTAGATCATTATATAGTAAATAAGCCTTTTTTCATAACGAGGTAATCAAGGCCATTTATTAACCCTGTAGTTTGAATACAGATTTATACTGAATTATGGTTATAATACCTACCCCTCAACAGTGTAGAAATTGTTAGTTCTTGTTTACAGTTATTACATAGATAGGCATGACCACTCCTACTTTTATTATCAAATAGCAGAGCGTACGTTACTGTATTCCAGTATATAGGGTGCTATAGGTAATGAAATTACTGGGGTTAAATATAACGCGTTCCAAAATGACGAGGACTATGTAGTGTAGTTAATGTTGCATTGCTATAAAAATGTGAAAGTTAGAAGTTATGAGCAAACCCGTTTTATCATCCACGGTCTTATTGTTATTAATAATAATTTAATCCTGGCAAGTGCTAGAATATCAAAGACAAATGTATACATTTTATGTATGTATTTTTCATTAATATACATACGATCAATATTATTTTTTTGTGTTAAGAATATTCATAACAAAATAGTTTATAAATTAATTGCCAAGATATACTCTTATGTACAAACACAATAACATGGAATCGCAAGCAATTTATCTATTAAAATAACTATCACGAAAGAATTCGAATAGCGCTTCTGATTTCTGAACGAGGGGCTGAGTCACGAGTGTCCGCGCCGCCGCGGCAATAAAATTAAAAAAGTTAAGATAAAAGCGCGCGAAAACATTATTAAGATGGCGTGAGCGATATCTAATCGTTGTTGTTTATGCTTTTAACTAGTTAACCTTTAAGCGCATGAAGTTTTTTATATTATACAAAGCGATGATGATGTTTTTCTCATAACTAATGCTCGTTTATATGAATTGTATTATACACAGATATTAAAAATACTTTTTTAATTATATGAAACGATAAAAATCGTAGTTATAATTAGGTAATTGCCTTCCCATAATATGGCGGCCTTAGGATGATATGTATATCAGTGTACTGCACCACATTGATTTCGTCGCTTTGAGACCGAAGATGCTGAGTCTCTATACTCAGTAATTTCATTAGCTTTAAGCATCGTTCAGAGGTTTACTTGTAAATAAAACCGTTTAAAAACTCATTGAGGGTAAGCTAACATAGCATACATAGGAGTATACATTTTTTTCTTCACCTTTGTTTGTATTTTTTGTCCTTTGGTGTGCAATAAAGAATATTATGTGTAGGCAGAAAAAGAAGCTGCAGTGGTACTTACCTGGTCGAGTTCGGCAACAGTAACCAATTATCAGTACTACAGCGTTCCGATTTGAAAGGCGTAGTTAGAGTGATTACTGTGGTAACGAGAACTTTGTAACGTGGTAACATAATTTCTCAAAGTGACAAGCACAATGTAGTGCTTTATATATAATAATATTCTCATGCGACGTTATAAGCAGGCGTACGACCTATACTCGGGTGAAAGTCATGTAAGTAAATAAAAAAGATGAATCTTGTTAGAGGCATATATCAAACGTGGAATGGATCAAAGACAAGCAGTTCGGATCCGCTACAATGTTGGCGAGGCACTCGGTACCAGTTGGACTGGTACTGGGCGCGCTGGGGCGGGTGGGGGGCGCGATTAGGGGGCTCGCGCGCGGGCAGCGTCGTGACCCGCCCGCCGGCTGCTCGCCGATGGCCGCCCGATTGCAATGCCCTTTTTAATTCGCACAATAACGCACCGTGCGTTGAGCGCGCTCACACGGCGCGTTATTTTACTATTTAATAATAATAGGTATTGCCATAATAACTCCGTGATAGCCGAATGGTTAGAGACCTCGGCCTCCGATTCGGGGGCAGCGTGTTCAAGCCTGGCTTACCAATGACTTTCTAAGTAATGTGCGTTTTAAGAAATCAAACGTTACTGGCTATATCCGCCAACCCGCACTTGGACAGCGCGGTGGGTTACGGCCACAACTCTCTCATTATAATAGAAGGCCCCGAGTCCCAGCAGCGGGAAACATTTAGTGGGCTGTTTATGTTATGTATTATTAATTATTTATTAATTTAAACACTTTATTATTAGAAAAATATATATTTATTGAATAAAATTAAAATCGTGGCCTTATCGCTATAAGCGACCCGGCATCCCTGTAGGACAGGAGAGGTGAAATAGATAAATAAATACTATAATTATTATTATGGTATTGCCACAATAATTCAACTTATATAAGACCAAGAACTAGGCTTACTAGCATAGCCTACCGAATGTGTGAACTGAACTGGCAATGTGCTAGTAACGTCTGTCAAAAAACTGAGGATCAGTATCCATGATCGTTTTTCTGCCCATTTTACCAATTCTTTTTTACCGATGTCTATGACTTAGAACTAAAACTGCGTTTAGGTAAAATTTGTTATTAACATTGTGTGTTATACGATATGACAAACTAACGATGTAACATAAAGGATAAAAACTTTTATTTATTTAACTTCATACACCACGAGTACAAAGTGGACTTAATGCCATTGACGTTATCCTCCAGTCTACCTTAGGTCATGCAGAGAAGTTGAATATTTACATAAATACTAATGCAATACACATGTATATCTATTCGTATTATTATACAAGGACGGTAATAATTATTTAGTGACTGCTTTCAGATTAAAGGAAATTCGTTGGTTTTTTTAATGGTAAAGAATGAAGTTGTGTGGATGCGGACCGCGCGCGCGCAGCGTCCAGCAGTCGTCGTGAGAGATGCGCGCCGCCACGCCCCCTGCCGGCCTGACATTATGCGCGCCCGCCGACCGGTGCCGCTGCTTAACATTCTAATAAACGTACACCACATCGTCTCATTATTCACAGAGATCACAATAAACTATTTTAATACAACCCTGACAAAGCCCTATGGTTTTTGTCAATGCTATGTCACTGTTGATTTTTATTGTAAATATGGTAACAAATAAAAAAAAATACAACCTTTTATCCATTATCATCATTACCAAATCATCTTTATGTAACAAATTAAGACATTCTGGTACATATGGTCTAATTTTCGGTGCTTTGTAAAACTAAATGACAAGTTAGGAAGCATTGCTCAGCAAATGCCAATGGGGCTTTTAAAATAAATGTAATAATTCATAATAAATTCCTGCGATATAAATTTTAAAACATTTAGTTTCTTCTTGCTATTTGAACAAAGTCACAACGAAATGTCAAACACGAACGGAAAAATGGTGACAATAAAGGCATTTTCGAAAAAACTTAAGATTTTTACTAGTTTCGTCTTTTTTATCAAGTTCAAATCGTAATAAAACATTCAGTAAAAAAAATGAGTCTCCTACTTTTTAAATTTGTTTTTTCCGCAATAAGGTTTTCTTTTTACATAATATTTACTTTGCCATTCTATAAGTTACTCAACGAAATTTCATCTTTAATAGTTTATACCACAATAAACATGCCGATCTATTACTTAACCTTCTAACCGGAAAAACACAACAATATTATTGTCTCTCTTATAAACAAATATATATATCTATTTTATAAACAAATTGTAAATTGAACTGATCGGCCGGTGACTTGGTCCTTTTGTAATGTTTACTGTTAGTACCATCGCATAATTTCTGTCACCAAACTGTATTATATAATTACTGTGTTCAGGTTTGAAGGGAGTTGTAGCTAGTGAAATTACTGGAGTAATGAGACTTAGCACCTTATATCTTCAGGCGACGATGCTGTGTAACAATCCTAAACAGTTCTACATTAATAAGGGAATGTCCCAAATACAAAAAAAAACTTATTAAAATCATGACGATTATGTAGATTGATGTCCAGGGGTGGACACCAATCGATTGAAATGATGATAATTTATTTATTCTTTATTGAAAATCTCGAGCTTTAGGGATGTTATTAATGTTCTTGCCTCTCAGTCGCTCCTCTCTTTACATTTTGGTAAAAAAATATTGTATGCTTTGTTTAAGTATAGGTGCGCGCGGGTCCGGGTGACAGGCGTGCATTTACGCTGGAAACGTATGTAGTAATACACGGCGGCCGTGTAATTAGTGCAATTATCCGCTATTAGATGTTTGCCGACCTCGCCGTGAGGCACCGCCGGACGGTTCGGACGTCGGCCGCCGGAACTGAGCGTCCTTGTGTAATGAACGATGTGAAAATAACACGAAGCATTAAAAAAATTAAACACAAAGCCGCACTCGGACATCAAATATAATATCGAATACTTAACGCATAACTGTCAGGGGTATGAGTGGATAATAACGCATCTAAACGTATTACATTTCTTATATTTCCTGTGGTGTATTAGTACTGCACCCGTATTCCTTGTCTCTGCTCAACTTTATGGTAGACTGGCAGAGAATGCCCTATTGGCATTAAGGCCGTCATTGTGTGTGCAAATAAAGATTTTAAATTAATGAAAAAAATAAATATACTCTTTATATCTATTTTATATATACTACTTTAGTATCTCCTTCTTAATCTCTCTATTTTCTAATCTTGTTTCTTTTA